>JACSZP010045140.1:1475-13928 GCA_016161895.1 Pinna nobilis | reverse complement strand
AAGAACCCTCCCTGCTCTACGGCCAGCAGTGCCGAGCACAGGCAAAATTTGTCGCCCTTCACCGGCACACGGTGACTTCTCCATATGAGTGAAATATTCTTGAGTGGGACGTTAAAAAACAACGCAACAACAACAACCAACCAAAATTTATTGGTACAACTTGACTTGTGGGGCAAATTACTGAATTATTTATTTTTCACTTGAAGATGTTTGCGTGTACAAGGGCCAGAGCTACACACAAGGCCAACAATGGTACGATGGCTGTGAGTACACCTGCTCATGCGAAAATGCACGTGAGGGAATATACAGATGCAGTAGACGGTGAGTGGCAAAATAAAACACCCAAAATGGGCTAAAACAGCATCTGTTAGAATCAAATAGTTTACGATGGGGGCGTTCAGATTAAATAAGTAGACCCAGAATCAACCCATAATTTCTTTTTGTTTCCAATGTTATTTTGCAGACTGGTTATAACTGGGGCCCTTGGTATGGGGGTTAGCGTGTTCGAATCCGAAATGAGAGGTCCTGGGTTTGAGCCCAAGCAAAAGTTTGGTCGGCGGTCCCTGTCTTTCAGATGACACCGTAAAACTCAAGGTCCCGTGTCACAGTAGGTGTCAACCCTTTAGATAACCCTCTGTCCCTGCATAACGGCCATAAGTGCCAAGCATAGACAAAATTTGTCGCCCATCACCAGCACAGTGATGTCTCCATGTAAGTGAAAGATTCCTTAGTAGAACGTTACACAACAATGTGGGGCCTCCATGGTGGTTAGCGTGTTCGACTTCGAATCGAAGGGTCCGGGGTTCAATTCCCGCAGCGCCACTCCGCAGTTGGCTTTCCCTGTCTTTCGGATGAGACAGTAAAAACCAAGGTACCGTGTCACAGTAGGTGCTGGCACGTTATAGAACCCTCCCTGCTCTACGTCCATAAGTGCCGAGCACCGGCAAAATTTGTCGCCCTTCACCGGCACATGGTGACGTCTCCATATGANNGTTAAACAACAACAAAACAAAAATAAACAAAAAACAATGCAGCCTTGTGGTTAAAGTATCTGTCATTGATCCACTGTGATTTACTAAAAAGTGATGTATGTACATGGATATAGGCTTATTACCCATGTTTAGAAGTTTAACTCGTAAATAATTTTTTTTTTTCAATTAATGACGCAGATGTGCAAGATACCAGAACTTGCAACAGGGCTGCCGTCTTGTACCTGACCCAAGCGATCCTATCTGCTGTAAGGTACCACAGTGCAACATACCAAGTACCTACAGCAACACATCCGGCTATGTGGACATTCCAACGGTCAAACCAGGAGTCATTACTGGTGGATCTGTCACAAAGGTGAGATTGGCAAAGTAACATAAGAGTTAGTTTTTAAGAAACATGCAGGGCTCAAAATTAACCCTTTTTCCTAGGTGGCCCACACTACTGGCTACACCAAAAATCTACTAGCCCACATTAAAAAGAAAATTGTTGGATTTTTTTCAGCGGATATACAGTGTGAATGATAGGATTCTTTCATTTATGATAAAAAAGGAATATATTACTTTGTAAATTCAAATAGGCAGAATTTAAGTTTACAGAGTGGCCTTTTTTCTGAATTTCTACTTGACAACACGGCCAGTTAAGATGAGAATTTTACTGGCCCAATGGATTATTTACTGGCCACAGGCCAGCGGACCAGTGCTAATTTTGAGCCCTGACATGTAGTTGAGCTCCTCAGAGATGCTAGTTTTCAAAAAAAAAGAAAAATGTGCAAAAGGACACTTTTAATGCAAACATTTGTATGAAGTGATTTTTAGGACACCTACGGTACTGTAAAATGTCCTTACCCTTCAGCAACAAATTAGTATTTAAATGATTAAAGGGAAACAGCTTTTTCTTTTTCCTACCTAGACTAGAATTATTTAATACCTTTCTAAAAAAAATTAAAAGTAACAAAACTACTGTTTTTATATATTTTGTTCCAAAGTAATTGCAAGAAAAAAAACTTCAAAAATTTAGAACAGAAAGGCACTAAAATAGGCATGGCAGTAAAGAGAATGCATGGTGGTTTAGAAAAAAAGGGCTGATTCCTAGTTATATACACGTGCTGCAGGTATGAAGCATATATGATGTATTATTATATCTTTTATCACCTAACAGGCACCAACACCTCAGCCAACCTTGGCACCAGGCTTCACACCAGTCCCAGGACAACCCACACCAGGACCCGGACAGCCAACACCAGGTCCAGGCTTGCCTACTCCTGGTCAGACACCAGCCCCTAAATGTGAGTTTTACTATCTCTCTTGTCCCCTCTCTCATTCAGTTCTCTTTTCAGCTATCATATAGGGAATCAGAATGCAAACTTAGAAAAAAATTTATGGGGGAGATTTTTCAATTTTATGGGGGAGACATTAAACTCTACCTAAGAAATAATGGGAAAATTGAAATGTTTCAGGGGGTGACATGATTTTTTTAATCAGAAATTATCAAAATTTTACATATAAAAAAATGAGTCTCCCTACCAGCATTTATGGGGGAGACTGAGCAAGTATGTTGTCAATCAACTACTGAAGGTAAATTTCAGAATTTTACATTTTACAAATTAATCTAAAGAAATTATCAAAGCTTTTGCAGTAAACTTTGTAACATTGTTTAAAAAGCATATTGTTATTCACAGCTGTCTGCATATACAAAGGAAGTCAGTATACACAGGGACAGAAATGGCAGGATGGATGTGACTACAACTGTGAATGTACTGATGCTCAGACCGGCCTCTACAGATGTACTGAGATGTAAGTACTGAGAAATGTAAATACTGTACTGAGATGTAAGTACTTGTTGGTGTAAATACTGTCCTGAAATATAAGCACTGGGTGATGTAAATACTGAACTGAAATGTAAATCCTGGGTGATGTAAATATTGTACTGATGCAAAGACCAGCCTCTACAGATGTGCTGAGATGTAAGTACTGGTTGATGTAAATACTGTACTGAAATGTAAGTTCTGGGTGGTGTAAATACTGTACTGATGCGAAGACCCGCCTCTACAGATGTACTGAAATATAAGAACTGGGTGGTGTAAATACTGTACTTAGGTGTAAGTACTGGGTGGTATAAATACTGTACTGAGATGTATGTACTGGGTGGTGTAAATACTGTACTGAGATGTAAGCACTGGGTGGTGTAAATACATGTACTGTACTGAGATGTAAGTACTGAGTGGTGTAAATACTGTACTGAGATGTATGTACTGGGTGGTGTAAATACTGTACTGATGCTAAGACCTGCCTCTACAGATGTACTGAAATATAAGAACTGGGTGGTGTAAATACTGTACTTAGGTGTAAGTACTGGGTTGTATAAATACTGTACTGAGATGTATGTACTGGGTGGTGTAAATACTGTACTGAGATGTAAGCACTGGGTGGTGTAAATACATGTACTGTACTGAGATTTATGTACTGAGTGGTGTAAATACTGTACTGAGATGTAAGTACTTGGTGGTATAAATACTGTACTTAGATGTATGTACTGAGTGGTGTAAATACTATGCTGAGATGTAAGTACTGGATGATGTAAATACTGCACTGAGATGTATGTACTTGGTGGTGTAAATACTGTACTGAGATGTAAGTACTGGGTGGTGTAAATACTGTACTTAGGTGTAAGTACTGGGTGGTGTAAATACTGTACTGAGATGTAAGTACTGGGTGGTGTAAATACTGTGCTTAGATGTAAGTAACGGGTGGTGTAAATACTGTACTGAGATGTAAGTACTGGGTGATGTAAATGCTGTACTTAGATGTAAGTACTGGGTGGTCTAAATACTGTACTGAGATGTTGATACTGGATTTTCTGAGATGTAAGTCCTAGGTAGTGTAAATACTGTACTGAGATGTAAGTACTGGGTGGACTGGTGGTGTAAATACAGTTAAGAAATGTAAGTACTTGGTGGTGTTAATGCTACACTGAGATGTAGATACTGGAGATAGAGATGTAAATAATGTACCTAGATGTAAGTCCTAGTTGGTATACATACTGTACAGAGGTGTGATCTACATGGGAACACTCTGCCACTTATGACCCTCCATAAATAGGAGCTTTGTGGCCTTGATTAATGATATATTACAATGGCTCCTTGTTATGGACACTTTTTGTTCTGGCCAGTTCATTTTTCTGGATAATTAAAGTGTTCCGGATGACTTAAGTTTATGTTTTGTTATTCGCTGAATACCTGCCTTACTTCATATTTAACCTAAATGTACCCTTTTCACAGGTGTCCAAAATATACCGGACTTCCGTCCCAGTGCCGTCTTGTCCCAGACATTCTTCAGCCATGTTGTAAGAAGCCATACTGTGACTTTAATGGAATGACCGTCCCAACACCGGTCACAGGAACGCCAGCTCCACAACTGGGAACCACAGTCACTCCAGTGCCTCTCCCACCAGGACAAACACTCCCTCCACAGCCAACCCCACCTACTCCAAGTAATTTTGAATTTTTTTTTTTG
Organism: Pinna nobilis; assembly: GCA_016161895.1. Taxonomy (NCBI): domain Eukaryota; kingdom Metazoa; phylum Mollusca; class Bivalvia; order Pterioida; family Pinnidae; genus Pinna; species Pinna nobilis. Next base: position 9,426 of record JACSZP010045140.1, on the reverse strand, counting down.
CTTCATATGATAAATTCTAAAAGTCTTATGGTTATTCATTGTAGTGTAATCATGAATTTTTTTTTGTATTTTAATTATTATTTTCATGCTGTTATGAATTTATTGTATTATTATGAGCTTTCTATGCAATAATGAGCTTTATACCAAATGTGTTAAGATTTCATTTTTTTTTTTGGTGGGGGGAGGGGGCGGGTAGTAGGGATGGAAGGGGTACTTAAGTATATAGTTGAATGAAAAGTTTTTGTACCGATAATATAAATATCATAATTTTAATACTACTCTTTGTAGGCCATTTCATATCAAAGGCCTTTAAATTTGTTTTTACTTTTGTCTGTTTGTCATTATTCCTGATGAGCTATTTAGGCCTCTCTAATGCAAAGAAATTTGATCTAGATACTAAGGTGTCTGTATAGAGGGGGGAGGGGTGTGTCACTCTGTCATTCAGCAACAAAAACATTTTTATTTGATTTACAGAAGTATGTGTTTACAATGGAGTCCCATTCCAGCAAGGACAAACCTGGGAAGATGGATGTGACCTGAAATGTGTTTGTGAAAATGGAATGACCGGTTTCTACAGGTGTAACGACAGGTGAGAATGTGGGAGCTTAAGTGAAGGTGTACCCATTCATTTACCTTTTGAACCAAAGGGGCTCATTGCCAATAAATTTCTTTTTGGAAAAATATGTCAATTATTGTTTTTTAGGTAAATCGTATCTTCTAGACAATTGTAAGTTTAGCACTGAATACACAGCATTCTGTTTATATCATGGAAAAACTATGTAGTATTTTCTCTTGCATATAATGCTTACATGTACACAGTAACGAAAACAAATGTCTCGATAGGAGTGAAACTTTCTTGAGAGAGATGCTAAACAACTACATGCCAACAACGAAATATTTCAAATAGTCTAACCTGCTGGCCCACTGAGTTAAAGGAAAACCTGTCGTATGTGACCAAAATGCATGGTTCCCAAAATTGCTATTTCCTATATAAATTACCTGAATTAAGAGACCACCTTTCATATATGACCCTTTTTGCTCCTTCCCATGGACAGTCTCTTAAAACTGTGAGTGAGGTTAGACTGTTATTTTTTTTCCCTACCTTAAACTTTCAATCCTGTTTTAAAGAAGATTTACAGTTTTGTAACAAAGATGATGAAAAGGTCATGACCTTTTATTTTACAGATGTGCCAAATATACCTCAGTCCCAGCCGGCTGTACTTTAGTGACGGACCCCAAGGACAGCTGTTGTAGGGTACCCGTCTGTCAGCCAGCACCACAGTCCACACCCGCACCTCAACCTGGCACAGTGAGGCCAACACCAGGCCCAGGACTGACTTACCCTCCCACTCCACAGCCTACACTTAACCCTAACCCTACACCTTACGGAGTACCTACCGTACCTGCAGTTATCATTGGTCAAGGTAAGAGAAAAGAAGTTGTTTTAAGATTGGGACATGTTAATTATTGTAATTTTATTTCTTGGGCAAATTTTAATCTTTCAGTGGTACAAGTACTTCCCTATACATTAAAACACTTGCTTACATATGCAATGGTATTAGGGTCCAAATTATATTCTTAAAGAATCCTCAATTTTCAGTCTTTAATTTCAACACTCTAACCAATGGGCCTCTGCTGTGATCATTACAGGTGTAACACCAACTCCTCGCCCAGGAATGACCAATGCACCCAATCCTAATCCAGTGTGTGTGTATAAGGGAGTACAATATACCCAAGGACAGAAATGGGATGATGGCTGTGACTACAAGTGCGAGTGCATCGATGCTCAGAATGGCAAGTACAGATGCACCAAGAGGTAAGCACATGAAGATGGTTTACTTTGTTCATTCTATTAAGCAGCCAGGGTGCTGAGAAATTTGAAAATTTTGACAGGCACTTCTTTGGACTAATTAAAGGTGAAATTAAAATCAAATTGCTGATGAACGCCTATTTGGAAAAGTAGTCCTAGTGATGATGATGGCAAACTTTCATTATTTTTCTGTTGTCGGGAACTTAGAGATAAACTATTACAGTAAAACCTGACTCTATCGACCACTGACTTTACCGACATACTGTTACATCCGACATCGTTGGTTGGAACCAAACTATTTACTATATATCTACATGAACATTTCACTGTAACAACCGAACACTGTCATTTCCGGTATCCGACACACGTTTTATTGTTTTGATGCTTAATTAAACATGTTTTCACACTGAGTTAACCGACCGTGTCAAGGTTCTAATCCCTGACACACGTCCTCAGGTAACTTACTTCAAGTGCATTACCAAATTATCTAATTAGTTCCTGCTCACATGGGCTTTGTTTTGACAGCATTTTCACACCTCGGTCGCATGTATGCCATCCATAGTGCTATTTACCGGGGATAGTTAGATAAGCTTGATTACTGGCCTCAAATTGGCTGAACTTAATGACCCCAGTGGCTGATGCCCTGAATCTGTCTCACATAAATTGTTATTTAATTGTTAATACAAATAATATCTACTATAAATATAATTTTGTTTAGATCTTCTCTCAATTAAGAAGTTTCGATTTTGGCTTGTGACTTCAAATTCCTAGATGCAGAGACTGAATACAATAAAAAATAAGGGTCATTAGGTTAATACTAATCAAAATAAATGAACAATCGCTTGAGTGGTCTGATAAGGAAGGTTTTACTGTACTTTATACACACAAGTATACATGTATAGACTTTATACACACAAGTATACATGTATAGACTTTATACAGAAGTATACATGTATAGACTTTATACACACAAGTATACATGTATAGACTTTATACACACAAGTATACATGTATAGACTTTATACACACAAGTATACATGTATAGACTTTATACACACAAGTATACATGTATAGAACTACATAAATAAATACATATTTGGATTATTATCACAGCAAAGTACATTTGTATTCAATGAGTATCACATTTAATTTGGGGTAAAGAACACTGGTAAAGTTAACTATTTAGAAAGTAAAGATATAAATAAGAGTATATAGGAATATATTAGGGAATTATTTGGGACTTTCAGATTAATTCATCACTGCAAGAAATTAAAATCACACAAATTCAAATCTTCAAGTTTTACTGTAGGCCTACATGTACTTGAACAAAGTTATATGTAAGAACATATTGATGTGATCTATACTCTGGGTACATCCTTTTTTTTATGTATAAGATCAAAGACTACTTTCCTGTCTGACAAATTATGAAGGTACACACAGCGATGTACCTATATTTGGATGTTGTCTTAGTCCTTAAGTTTTAAGGTGCTTGCAAGCACAAGCCAATGTACAAAAAATGTTCACATTTACCTCTACAAACACTACATGTAAAGTACACTATACACGACATCCGATTGAAAATGGTTTAAAAACTCTATAAAACTGACATATATATTATGTTAACATAAATACATTACAAATGTATGTCTAGTAATCAATACAGCAGAAAAATAAGTAAACAATCACCAGTAATACAAAAATGTAAAATGAGCATGCAAGTATCGGATATAAATAATTTGATTGCACAGAATAAATTGTTCTGGTGTGTTACATCATACATAAAATAAACATAATAATGTTTACAATGACTCATTTGTATACGAGAAGAAGAGAACGACCCGATCTCTTTGAACAAAAAAAAAAAAACAACAAAAACAAACTTGGACCCCCCTTCCACTGAAACAAGATTTCTTTTTTTGCAATAATTTTTTCTTGTTGGAGTGACTCAATTCCTAAAAATAACTTGTTCAAAGTGACCCCTTATACTGACCATTTCATACTGCTGCAGAGTGACAACCTGTTCCCGTTATCTATGTGTCTGACTCAGATGGTGATTCTACTTTAATAATGCCTTTAATGGTAACCTTAAAACTTAAAGAATTTACATAAGACTGAAAATGTTCTCAATTTTAGCTTCTCGGCCAATCAGAATTCAGTATTTGCTTGAGTGAAGAAAATTCTCAGACTTAAGTAAATTCTGAAATTTTATGGTGCCAGCCCCTGACTTTATGTAAGTCTTGGGACTAAAGTCAGCAGAAATACTCAAGCTCAAACTCTGGACTAGTACTCAACCTGAACTTTTTTCTTAAAATTTGAAATGAATACTAGAAAATTTAGTACTGAATACATTTACAGTTGAGCCTCATTAATCCGGATGCCAATAATCCGGACACTTCGCCTTCTGGACAAAATTTTCTGGGAATAATATTTGCCCATAATGATTGGCATGTTTCAGTAAACCGGACGCCTCATTTATTCCAATGATTTGCATGGTAACAATGGTGTCTGAATTAATGAGGCCCCACTGTACACATGCATATTTGCACGTTACTATTCAAATATCTCTAATGCTTTGAGATTCTCAAATGTATATGATTAATCATGTCCCAAAATAACAGTGTTAGTGTATTCAAATTTTGAGTATCATACTCAGAAGTCTTCATTAATTCAAACTTGAGTTATATGAATCAACCTGACCTTTTAACTGGAAATTAATATTGGTACATGTATGGTGTTAAACGATTTTAAAAGAAATAAATATTTTTTTCTTGGTTTCAATAAGCATATTGACCACAGGCACTTGTTTCTATAAATGGGGGTTGAGAATTATGTACAGTAAAGAGAATGAGAAAGTTAAAGTAAAACATGTTTGAGATGAAAGTTAAATGTATTATGAAGAGAACAAAGTAAACACAAGCGGATTGATGGTTCAAATCGACAACAGTAATGATTTTTCTGAGTGAGGTGTCACCGGCAGACATGATTTGATGACCACCTTTCTCTTTACATTATGTAATTCTTGACCCCAGCTTATAGAAACAAGTGCCTGTGATATTGACTCTAACAAGTTTGAGTTACTACTCAAGATAGGGATTTCCTGGCCAGATCATGCATATGGTGAAACAAACATGGCTCAGTATATGCAATTTGTAGACACATAAAAAAAGCCTTAACACCATCAGAAATGTTCTGGAACACAAGTTTCATTAGGAGTGATGGAGATGGAAGTTGGTTGCATTCTTGGAGGACACAATCTGCACGATTTTGTCTGGTCGCCTGGACTGTACATTCAGATACTGATTTAGATCCACCCCCAGGTCTGATAATCCCATCAGATGATCGTGCTTCTGTTTGTTCACCTGCTGAGCTCCCTGTGTGAGACAATAACATGGACAGAAATTATAAACTGAATTCTTTATACGAGTCGTGTGTAAGATACTAGTGTATTATAAAATAAAATGTATTAATGTCCCTTTATGGCTTCAAACAGAAATTGTAAATAGTGAGGTCTCATTAGTCTGGAACTTGTTACTTTAAAAATGTTGTTTATCTGGACAAAATATTTGGGAACAACTGACTCAGTGTAAAAATGCTTCTTTAATTTGAAAATTTGCATTCATGATTCAGACATGCTATTTTAGGAACAAACATGCAGAATCAATGTAAAATTGATACGATACTCAGGGAAAATTGCTTTTAGCATTGAATGACCAATATTTTTCTAACAATTTAGTCTAATCAATAACCAAATTTGAAATTTCCTGTTCTCTTCTAAATTGTTTTGTTAAAATCATGCTTCACTTGGTAGTGGGACAATCTGGACAAATCTCGAGGGGATGAACATGTCTAACGAGACGCCAATGTAATCATGTACTTACAAAAGGTCAAGGTAATAAATCTCAAAATTGTGGTACCATATGTAAGTTTAAGCATAAGGGACAAATATTACCAATCAACAGATAAGGCCATAGTCATACTTTTACAAAAGACAAACATTAGAACCAAGTTCATAAGGTCAAACTTTGGTACAATCTATAATATGCAATCTGAAAGTCATCGCCATGGTTATATTTTTGTGGAAAGAATAACAGACGGAACATTAAGTAAATGTCATCACAAACCTTGTTTCATAAAAATAAATGATTAAGAATTTAAGAGTATAAAGGTACAACAAAACATTTGTAGACAGACTTTTTTGGTACCAAGTATTACATTGAATCCTAGGACCAAACTGTTGCCATCAGCCTAAGGTCACAGGTAACAATTTGATCCAAGGATTCTACACGATGCATGTTGACCTCACACCGAGTCCACAAATGTATAGTGTCAACATACCTGTAGTTCTGCTGTTTTGTCTTTGCTGAATCTCTCTCTTTTTTGTTCTTCATCTCTAAGTTCCATGGCAAGTCTGTGTTCAACTTGACTTCTGCAATTGTAATTTAAAATACATACTGTACCTTAGTAATATACTAGCTGTAAACGTTAAGCAAATATACCATTCACATTAAATCCATATAGAACTGATAGAATGAATTTCCACTTGTAGTGGATTACAAATCTTTGACAGTCAGGTGGGATTCAGCAGGAATAAATGAAGATCCCCCTCCCCCCAAATTTACCAATTTTGAGATCAAATGATAGTACCTGAATATTTAAAGTTACTGTATAAGTAAGTATAGTGAAACCTGTCATAAAAGATCACCTGTCTTGAATGAATACTTTTAGAGAAACAATCTCTTAAATAAATTGAATAATGGAAATTGTTTTTAGATACCAACACTTCAGAAGGACCACATTTTCACATGATGTTACCATAAATTGGGATATTCTGGCATTGCCAAATTTTGGCCACTTTGGTCACTAAGAGATAGGTTATGTTTAGGCCAGTAAAAATTTGGCCATTTACGTTTATACCATGTTTATATATGGTATACCATCAAAACCCTGTCATTTTAAAACAGTCCTCTAAAAAAAGATAAATACATCTGACAAGTAAGAGAGTTGTCCACAGTATGGAAATTTTGTGAAATGAGTGAACTCACTTAGGAAAGGTGTAATTATGTCCACCAAACGAAGTTTGGGGAGACATATATTTTTTGCTCTGTTTCTTATTATTATTATTATTATTATTCTTGTTTCTTTCTGTGAAAACCGTGTCCGCGCGTTTTCTCGGAAACTACAAGTCGGATTCGAATGAAACTTTGTATGATTATAGGTCTTGATATGTAGATGTGCACAACATATTTGATGTCATGAAAAATGGCGTCGAGGCCAACGGAGGCTTCTGATTGGTCGAAATTTGTCCAAGCCTTTTCTGGGTAACTACTTGTCCGATTCTAATGAAACTTGATTTGGTAATAGGTTTAGGTGTGTAGATGTGCACAATGTAAGTGACGTTACAGAAAAATGACGTCTTGGCCAACCAAGGCTTCTGATTGGTTGAAACTTTATGAAGCATTTTCTTGGAACTACTCATCCCATTCGAAGAAAACTTGATAGGTTTGTAGGTTTAGGTTGGTAGATGTGCATGATATATGTGATGTCACAGAAAAATGGCGTCTAAGCAAACCAAGGCCTCTGATTGGTTGAAATTTCAAAATTGTCTGATATTGATGAAACTTGGTATTTGTAGGTTTCAAGTCTTTGCAATTTCAACCGCTTGGTTTTCGCTGCTATTTACGGGCAAACGGAGGCTTCTGATTGGTTGAAATTTCAAAATTGTCCGATTTTGATGAAACTTGGTATTTGTAGGTTTCCAGGGATTGCGATTTCAACCGTTTGGTTTTCGCTGCTATTTACAAGCAAACCGATGCTTCTGATGGGTCGAAAATTCAAAATTGTCCGATTTTGATGAAATTTGGTATTATAAGGTTTCAAGGGATTGCGATTTCAACTGTTTGGTTTTTGCTGCTATTTATGGACAAACCAAGGCTTCTGATTGGTCAAAATTTCAAAACTGTCTGATTTTGATGAAACTTGGTATTCATGGGTTTTATGTGATAGTGATTCTAACTGGTTGGGTTTCACTGCTATTTATTGACAGAATGAGGCTTGTGATTGGTCGAAATTTCAAATTTGTTTGATTTTTTTGAAACTTGATTTTTATGGGTTTTAAGTAATTGTGATTTTGACCTTTTTTTT
>JACSZP010045110.1:0-12038 GCA_016161895.1 Pinna nobilis | reverse complement strand
CTTCTAGGAATTTGTTTGTGTTTCCCTGGAGAAATAGTATCTTCTAGGAATCTGTTATTGTCTCCCTAGAGGAATGGTGTCTTCTAGGAATCTGTTATTGTCTCCCTGGATGAATGGTGTATTCTAGGAATCTGTAGGTGTCTCCCTAGAGGAATGGTGTCTTCTATGAATATGTTATTGTCTCCTGGAGAAATGGTGTATTCTAGGAATCTGTAGGTGTCTCCCTAGAGGAATGGTGTCTTCTTCGAATCTGTTATTGTCTCCCGGAAAAATGACGGCTTCTAGGAATTTGTTTGTGTTTCCCTGGAGAAATAGTATCTTCTAGGAACATGTTATTGTCTCCCTAGAGGAATGGTGTCTTCTAGGAATCTGTTATTGTCTCTCGGAGAAATGATGTCTTCTATGAATCTGTTATTGTCTCCCTGGGAGAATAGTGTCTTCTAGGAATCTGTTATTGTCTCACGGAGAAATGATGTCTTCTAGGAATCTGTTATTGTCTCCCTGGAGGAATAGTGTCTTCTAGGAATCTGTTATTGTCTCCCGGAGAAATGATGTCTTCTAGGAATCTGTTATTGTCTCCCTGGAGGAATAGTGTCTTCTAGGAATATATTATTGTCTCACGGAGAAATGATGTTTTCTAGGAATCTGCTTTTGTCTCCCTTGAGGAAAAGTGTCTTCTAGGAATCTGTTATTGTCTCCCTTGGGGAATGGTGTCTTCTAGGAGTCTGTTATTGTCTCCCTGAAGAAATGGTGTCTTCTAGGAATCTGTTATTGTCTCCCTGGAGGAATGGTGTCTTCTAGGAATCTGTAATGGTCTCCCGGAAGGAATAGTTTCCTTTAGGATGTGTTATTGTTCATAAAAATAATTATGTCAAATGATCTTTTTCAACTTTTTTAGTAACGTCTGTGTAAAGGTTCCTCATAAAAATGTACTTTATGTGATTTGTGAATATCGTTTTGTTTTATATATTTTATTTGTGTAATAGCAAACATTTGATGGAATGTACCTAAAAATTTAGATATGTGATGCGATATTTTGAATTCCCTTATAAATCAATCAAGTTCAAAACATGGTCAAAATAATTGTTGTTCTTTGTTTTGGTAATTGGCGCTTGCCAGAATCAGTATTAATTAAGATACAAGAATCACTATAGGGAAACACACAACTTAAAATATCCGTATAGAAATGTAAGACAAGAACCCCTCCCATAAAGGTGAAAAATAAATATATCTGACTAATATTCTTATGAAGTGCTTCCAACAATGAACTCGAAATACAATTAATAGATACAGCTGATGACATTGAACCGAATGATGACAAATTTCCAAACACTATTGTAAGAGTGGCTGTGACAGATGATAATAGCTGGAAGACGGTCAACAACGGTACAAATCTTGGGGGAGAAGCCCTTATTTAAAGCTGACCTTGATGGTAGAAATAATTCCCATAACATGAAGTTCTATAAAAGTTGCCAACATATGCCAACAAGTCTTACAGGAAACCAATAAAAATAATCCGCATTTTGTTTTCTGGTTCTAGTAAATGTTGTTGAATCTATGAATCAAATATTTACAATGATTTCTGACAGTTCAGAATAGTATTTTGATATGATGTTTCTGATTCCCCTTACAGTGTTACGTGGATGCCAAGATCAAGTGTCTCAGAGTTTTCAGCTGTGTTCAATTTCATCCGTCGATTCATTTAATCGCCTGTATAGCAATGGTACATATGGTGTCCTATAGTTTCCGGTAGATACATGTTTACAATTTACTCATAGATTATCATTTTACCTCGCCTTACATATGCTTCTCAAGTTTAAGTCAGTAAGCGACAAACTGTCTTCAGAAACAGTAAGAGGAAGAATTTTGGATGTAAATGACCTATTCGAGGAGAGTGTTGAATGATTGCAAAAGTCGTAGCAATTCCATAGTCAGCTTTATCTCAAATCATGTCTTCCCAATATCAAATATAATTTGTTCACTGATAAAACATATTATAGCGATCCATTAGGTACGAAATGATACAGCATCAATCTAGATATATGTTAGGGTCAAAGGGACACTTGTAAATAAAGGCCTCGTCATCACTGGAAATGTTTTTTAAGAACAACATACGCGTTAGATACATTAAAGTAATTATGGCTGTTCTAGATGAAACATCTTGATTAGAATACTTTGAATAAAATAATGCCGTTCTTATATTGCAATATTTATATTCTAGCTTTCGACTTTTTAGTACAAATAACGGAAAACAAGATTATCCAGGTTCGTAATATCTGAGATGTTTCCCCTTTAATGTCTACACTTAGGATATCATAGGGCATAATCTATGGAGGCCTAGTACAGGGATATAAATATAATAAGTCTCCTGCCTCATTAATTACATCAGATATACTAGATACAATATTTCTGCCTTACTAATTCTTGTGATCCTCTGGGGAAGATAAATACGACTTGACATTGAATTGAATTATGATATAGATTTTCCCCAACAGTAAAGCTGAGCGTACGGGCAATGTGTCAGCTAAGCTGTAAATTGCACTGTTTGGATGATGAATATTCTGTTGGTAAATTCCTTTGAGTACATCAATGTTCCCGTAATAGAGAAATTCCGTTGTTTACTTTGTTTAACGAGCAGAAATGTCTAATTGGTTTGTTACGATCCAGAAAGTTGTATTTAAATGAAGAATGAGATAAAATAAGTTTAGCTATAGAGTAACTATATGACACGGAATCAAAATATTGTGTTTTCATTATCTAGGTCTGTACATTATGGCATATGATTCAACCTCTGGATTTTCTCTCTCGTGCGATATTTGATAATTATTTTCTGAATCTATTAGCCATAGATAATTTGTTCATATTCAGAGTCAAAATAAAATATTATTAGCGAACAACCCACTATATGTACACGTAGTAAAACGATATGCGCACACATTAAATCATTACGTCACAGTTCTTTAAATGTTTTGTATTAAGAATGTGAAATCTTATCTCTGTGCAAATATTGATGATCTATAAATATTTTCCTGCGACTTTGTACAATGAGTAAGCATTTGAATATCGCCTCTGTTAATCGATAACAGGGAAGTTTTATACACACCCACACCCACACACACACACACACATATATATATATATATAAAATTATCAGATACTTGGCAAAATATATGAAATCTTTACAGAGAGATATCTATTTCAGAATGTGTATGATATTGGTTCCTTTTTAGTCTTTGATTTTAGTTTCTCAGAAATTAAGATTTTAAAAGTACCAGAAGATGTTCGAAATCCAAGTCTTAAAGATATTATAAGTCTTGTATGATAATGGTCACAACGTGTAAATAACTGCAAATCCCTAACGGGAGGGCAACAGGTGTCTGGTAGGAGTCTACGTCCCATGATAGCATGCCACATCCGTCGCAAGTATTTCAAGGAAACCCCATGAGTTCCGTAAAATGCAGATTTCGGTTGAAAAAGCCGTGTTCTCTTGATCTGTCTGACAATATACTGTGTAAATGGTTATGCTTATAGATACCATCCAACATCCCAGAAAGGGGAACCCAATATTGTTTAAAGACTTCACCTTAATAACGACTGGCAAGTAAACTTTCCTTTTCTTGAATATGTAAATCTATTTCAAAAATACTCATAAAATACTTCACAATTTTACTAAAATAACCAACAGATTGTTACACTCCTCATTATACAGTTACAAATCCTTACTTAATCAGTGGTTTACAAATGAATCTTAAAGTGACATTTTTTTCTGATAAGCAGAAAATGAATAATTTTCTTGAATGTTTTGCTGCAAACATATATGTAAGAATAAAAGCAAACTTGCTATCGTACTACCCAGCGATGCTAAATCACCAAACGATCATTTCTGTCTGCTGAACAATCAAATTTCACAAACCTGCATTAACCCTCTATCGCAAAAATAAATTTGTTAATATCATCTCATAAGCTGTTGCTTGTTCCATTTGTACCCATTTGTAAATTAAATAAAACAAAAGCATTACAAAATGCTCGCTTTGGAAAGGTCCGTTTAAAAAGTATTATTGCTTAGATAATCAATATTTTCTGGTCTGTAGACAGTCATTGTACTTTCCATCGTTTACTTGTGGATTATTGAGCTTCACGTGTGAAATACGTATACTCTCTCAACACGAAGCAGCTACAAATAGAAGACGTATACTAAAGGGAATAGTATATCTGCAAATGGTCGTCAATTACATCACTCCTCACGTGATGTGTATCACACCTGTCTCCTCAGATTTAAACACTTAATCCCTAATGCTGATATTTTTTACAAATTTGAGTGGTCAAATTTCAACAGATTTTACAGTGCCGCTTAAAACAAGTTCCTTCTTCAAAATCTAGAAAGACTTTTTGTCCCAAGTGATTAGGAATTATTTTTCAATCATAGTTTCTACATGGAATCATTATCAAAACTTAATCGTAATTTTAATTTATTAATTATTTTTCTCAAATTATGTAATTTACACATCTGAGTACAGAAAACTATTCTTTCCTTCAACATCCAAACGTATATCACGCAATATCATCCTTTGTGAAGGGTATAGATATATTGTTAATTGTTTCAACGACATATATGCCATATATCCTAAGAGCTAATTTGAGTGATATTTTTTATAAAATGTACTATAGATAAAACTTTCTGGAAGCTTGAACAATATTGTTTTGAAACGAATATAATTTAAAAAATGAAAATCAGCAGTTACCCAGGTATCTAAGTTTCATTTTCTCAAATCGGAAGTTGAGTTGGAGAGTGATACATTTGATTTAAACAACTACCCAAAGAACGTTTGATATAAAAACGTATACAGTTGGGGTAAAATTTGATATAAACAACTACGCAAAGGGGTAACGTTTGACATAAACAACTATACAATTGGGGTAAAGTTTGATATAAACAACTGCACAAAGGGGTAACGTTTGATATATATACGACTACTCAAGGGATAATGTTTAGTATAAAAAGTTACACAAAGGGGTAATATTTGATAAAAACAACTATACAATTGGGGTAACGTTTTATATAAATAACTACAAAAAGGGATAGCGTTTGATATAAACAACTACGCAAAGGCGTGACGTTTGATATTTACAATTGGGGTAACGTGTGATATAATCAACTTCACAGAGGGGTAACGTTTGGTATAAACAACTACGCAAAGGGGTAACGTTTGATATATATACGACTACACAAAAGGATAACGTTTGATATAAACAACTACACAAAATGGTAACGTTTGATAGTTACAACTGGAGAAAGGAGTAACGTATGATATATACAACTACTCAAAGGGGATAACGTTTGATATCAATAACTACTCAAAGGGGTAACGTTTGATATCAATAACTACACAAAATGGTAACATTTGATATTTACAACTGGAGAAAGGAGTAACGTTTGATATATACAACTACCCCAAGGGATACCGTTTGGTATAAACAACTACACAAAGGGGTAACGAATGATATATACAACTAAATAAAGGAGTAACATTTGATATATACAACTTGACAAAGGGATAACGTTTGACATATATAACTAGGCCAAGGGATAATGTTTATAAACCGCATTGAAAAACTCAGGCACAGGCATTTGCAGGTTTTATGAAGATAGCACTAACCAAATAACTATTAGATAGATGCTATCAAACAGGCACCCATCATCACCACACACAGCGATCCTTTCTTAACATATATTGCTTCAAAATTGCTCCAAATTCTCCAAATATTTGGACCAATTGCATAAACCAAAATAGTCAAATAGTCAAAATAGTAAGGTTTGCAACTCTCTCTCTCTCTCTCTCTCTCTCTCTCTCTCTCTCTCTCTCGTGTCTGTGTAGGAATCGGCATGTTAAAGAACCCTCCCTACTCTACGGCCATAAATGCCGAGCATAGGCAAAATCGGTCGTCCCTCACCGGCACAAAGTGAAAGATTCCTCATAGGGACGTTAAATAACAAATGAACCAACCGATATATTTCTCTCACATATTGTACCGCTTTTGACTTAAACCAATATTCGTGTTTTCTCTGACGCTAACTGGATTTACAATATTTATTAGGAATATCATTTTCCTTTGAGGTTGAATTTCTCTGCCAAATGTTCGAATTAACCTCATAGATCTGAAACAGAATTGTGTCTATTACCCCAATAACACGTATGATTTGAAGCAGACAAAAGAGCGAGTAATGACTGTGATGAATTGTATTTATTTTTATGAATAGCTTATCATTTTAGTGGCCATATATATTCACATTTACATAGGATATTCCTATTTTCCTTTGTTTGCATAGTCGCAAACTCGACAATTCATGATCAAAGCTAGATACTGACTTATAAAATGTTTAATTTGATGTCGCCTGGTACAGCGACAGAGTTATACCTTGTCCAAAGCATCAAGTAACAAACAGATGAATGATAATCAAATACACTAGACAATCACAACATCGTTTGAAGCATAGCTTCTCTTTTGTTTCTGTAAATAGATGTGTAGCGATTTACCTGAGTGATAGTTGCTAGTGTTCATGTATGTGTTCATCTAAGTTCCTTTGCCCTGTTTTGATTTGATTTTTTACATTTCTCTTGATTTGATTTGTCTGTTGTTTGTTGTAATTATTGGTTTTTTTGTTCCCATTTTGTTTTGTTTTGTTTTATTTTAGGGATTGTTTTTTTCCACAATAAATGTTTAGAAAGGCTAGGTTATAAACAGTAAATCCGGCAGATGAAGTGTGCTATGATTGGATTCTGACTCCTTCTAGACACCTGATTCCACACCTTTTGCACTGTTTTAGTTCCACCTTTTATTCGCGCTGAGTTTTGAATATTTTTTTTTTACATTTTAGTTTACATATTCTCTGTATAATACTAAACATTTGACGTCAATGACGAAATATATGCATCAATAAGTTTGAGAAATTCGATACTAGTAATAAAAAATTACGTTTTGCCCAAAAATATTTGTTTATGAAATGAATAATCTTATTTTCAATTCAAATATCTTTGATAATCAATAAAGTCGCCAAATTCATATCGACAATAACTGCAACATTTGCGCTTAAATTTGTTGATGCTTCATATTTCATAAGATGTTACACATAGAATTCTTCACATAAATATTCATAGTTTCATTTAAAACACTCATGGGGTTTATTTTATTAATTTGAAACTACTTATGGAGTATCATAACTGAATAAGATTCCCTTCATATTGATATGAAGTCGAAAACTTCATAGTTTGATTGAGATAATTCTATAATGAAGGTTAATTATGCCACGCGCTTAGAAAAGCAAAACCATACTCTATCCGTTCCACTCAACAGGGATTAATTCCGCGATTTGATAATTTGATTGATCAAATGTATAATCTAATCCAAGTGTAAAATGTTAAATCATTACGCAAAATATTCCCACCAAGACCCAGTTGTTCATCAGCTGGTTAAATTTCAACCCTGGCTAAATATAACCAAGGTTTGAAATAAAGCCCAGAGTTAAAATGTGTTGCTAAATAAATAAATTCTGTAGGTTAAAATGAACTTCTTGACAATGTATTTAATTTCAGGTATTTCACCAAGCTTTGAGGCTTTGTTACTATATTTTTGCAAGCCTTGGTTATGTTTAAACCTTGGTTAAATTTAACCAACTGTTGAACGACTAGGCCCTGGTCTTATCATACGGGATACTTTTCTTACCGCCATATTCTGATTTTTAGCGCACCTCGCGCTTTTTCTCACGAACTTCAATGGCAACTTTGCTTTCAGAATTTTCTTAGAATGTAATTGAAAATGGACCCTTCAGTAACAGTGTAGGCTCCATCATTTTGTTCGTCTGCTGGCCACGTTTCAGTACGAGTTTCTTATCATGTCTGGCATTAATGATACCCACAGCTGAGGAACAGTTTTCCAGTGATGACATCAGTGAAGCGGATAATATTGTAACCAATTTATAGTGATGAGCTCGGGTATGTTGACATAGAAACTAGGCCAGAGCACCTGCCTAGTACGAATCATTTGTCAACTGATTGATCAGCCGATCAAAACAAACATTACAGATAGGCCTACAGTGGTTATTTCCAATTGTCAAGAACAATGCTTTTATAATAACATTTTGGCGTGTTTGCACGTGTTTTGCAGTGAAATTTTCTCCCGGAAAACACAATTTAGGAAATCCATAACAAACGTGCAGTACTAGGAATACAAGAACGAAAAGTTATGTTAGCGAATAAAGTGAAGCAAATTTTCGCGGGATTTTACCTACGTGAATTAATGGACTCTCATCAATTAGCGATACTACATTTCTGTGAGCTTAAAAATGAAAGAAAATAGGTTTTAGTTGGATTGTACCTTTCAGTGGCATGTAGACATAACCGTGTTTTATTTTGTTCAAGCGCAAGAAAAATTCTTGCGGACAACACCAGATTGGTAATATCTGAAGTAGCAATTCCTAACATGGGGAAATGTTTTGTTCCATCCGTGATAGAAATTTCTATGCAGGATTTCCTAAGAGACCAGGAGATATATTCGAACTACGAACTGTATTTAATCATCTGTGATCAATCAGTACAAATTATTTATAGGCTGAATGTGGACGATCATGCGTAAATAGAGTATCATATTAAATTATTTTATTGATAAGGGAATTCGGAAACCAGAAAGACTGACACGTTTGTTTGACAGCACCTAACAGATTGCCAACTATATCGAAATACTAAACTTCAAGGGAAATAAAAATAAGCGGTCGACATATTGCAGCAGGGATATTATTAAAAAGACTGTAGGAGCTTTGGGGTGTTTTACTGAGAAACTGCATATGAAGCCTTAATCTTCAAGCCAGCAAATGATTGAAACAAGATAAATATATATGGTCTTGTTACATAGTATAATTTAGTAATGAAATATTGCATGCCAATGAATAGACACTAAAGAGTTAATCTTTGAAGTGAATATCAAACGAGATTTAACGTTATTATTACACAAACATATTTTAGGAACTCAGTATTTTTCTCCCTATAAATGTGAATTGAGCGAATAACAAATTGAAATATTTTACATTATAAACATCCATTTTGTATGCCTATTTTAAATTAAATATGTGAGTTCTATAAATACAATTTCAATTCGCAAAATATTGTTGATCACGTTTTTGTTTAATTTTACATCGCTGTCGATATATTTTGACTCTATCCTAATAAATATTTATTCTCCTATCTATCTATCTATCTATCTATCTATTTATCTCTCTCTCTCTCTCTATCTATCTATCTATCTCTATCTATCTATCTCTCTATCTCTCTATCTATCTATCTATCTATCTATCTTTCTATCTATCTATCTATCTATCTATCTATCTATTTTTAATTCATTCTTCGTGTACGACTATCCTTTCCACCTTCTCCTTTTCAATTTCGTATAATGTTCTCGATGTTTTTCTTCATCCATTGCATATTCTGTTTCTATGCACTTAATGGCTTAATTTTGTGGTACCATATTCTTCCGCATTTCGAGCAGTTTTCTATTTTTAACCTGAAGCGTGAAATAATTTACGCATTGTATTGTTGTTCTATGATTAAGTAACTATATTCTCTTTCTTATAAATCCAATACCTTATATGTACAGTAAAACTTCAATGATTCAAAATTCAGGGATCCGTTTGAAAATGTGTTAGACATCAGGATTTGGACTCATTAATTTTTTAAAAATCTGTTAGTGTTACTTCCATGTTAGTTTTATGTACTGTTGAGTAGATAATTATATTTGTATTTTCCGTTTCGCTTTGGCTATGGTGTTGTATATCCTTCAATAGATGATTTTCATGTCCCTTGGTTAACCTAACTGATGCTTGAGTTAAGATGCTTTGGAAGTAACTCCTGTTCCACATGCAGTAATCATCGTGTAAATTGTGTTGCAAAGTTGGTAGCAAGTAATATTTGGCAACTGTGAACAAGAACAGAAGAATTAGGATAACGACAAAGAGGAGATACCCCGTAGGTTTATTGGAAGCCTTCTAACTTCCAAAGTGATGACTTCAATATAGCCATCATAAGCACCCTTTTCAACATCTTCTTGTCACCCTCTGCAAAGTTAATCCAGGTAGGAATCACGCATCCTTAGTTAACATCTTATTAACTGAGAAATGTGCACTTCATATACAGGTGCCTAAAACTTGAATGATCACAATGAAATAATTTTATTCATTTGTATATCATACAATTGGTTCTCAAACGTCCCGAATTACCACTCCCCTAAGTTTAGGTCAAAATGTGAAGCAGACTTAGCAGTTTCTGAGGTGGCCTTTATTCCAAAGGCATTTGGATAGATGTTATCACAACATCTGGCATTGCATTATTCAGTGACAGAACGTCATTTTTGTAGCGAAATGTGAAGGCCAAGGCGGAGTTCTTACATTTTATTTAATGATAAATATGCTTATTTCAAATTGCAATCTACAGATCAATTTTACACAACAATTCGTTACATGCATGTTGTGGACCTGTCAACTTTTTACACTTATAGAGAAACGCCCTATATGACACCGATTTAACATTCATTTAATCAACTAAGAATATAGTAATATTCCATCTGCTCACCAAGCTGACGAATCCATAGAAGTAAATTAGACAATTAGCAGCTCACCGCAGTTCGAGAAAAACATTTCAGAAAAGTATAAAGAGTGAGGAAACCACAAACTACTGCTAATTTTACATAAGCCACGAATACCCTAAAATAATTCACAGAACTGGCATAAAAAATCGATTTAAATAATATTTGTGTGTGTGTTTTTTTCGTCCCATGTATACATAGTCAAACACTATCAACTATGATGTAGTATAGCATTGACGTGAATCCCCTTATCGACACTAAAGCTTACACAGCTATTGGGTTATTCAACAACAGTTTCTCTTGACCTTTCTTTTTGCCACTTAGCTTTATATCTGTGGTACTATGTATCCAGTTTATCGGTACTATTGTCGGAAAGCTTATTGTCTTATGTACATTTCAAACAAACACTTTGTAGGCGTTTGGGTAAATCGTATAAACAAATCAGACTATCACAGATCTCATTTAGAATTATAAATATTTTCCTGTTGTTCCTGAAATTCAGTTACAAATGTTATACAAATTAATACACTTACTTTTTAGACAGATATACATGTATTGATTTCCAGTATAACTATCATCTAAAGACATACTTCTGTAAAGACTAAACGTTAATTAAAACTTCCCCACAAACATGCAATAGATAATTTTTTTTCTTTAAGCTGTTAATCTAATTTAAAAAGCAATCAGATATCTACAGAAGTGTATCTTTTACAGTGATATGGCAATTCAAGTTATAATATTCCCCTTTCCTTTCGCTTCAATATACCAACTGTATCCGGAACTTGCTGAAACTTATAAAATAAATTCAACGCAAATACAATGTTTCTGTTGTTTTCTATCTATCCATAACTTGATAACAAATGTTTCTATTTGACGTTGTAGAACAGTCAAATGACGTGCTTTAAAATTTAAGTTAAAATTCAGTGATCTTCATTATTCTATTTTCATACAAAATAACATCAAACAAGGATTGTCAATTTCAGCCATTGTACAAATATACACATGTGACACTGTATGCTTTCAGAGTGTCTCAGCACAACTCTATGTGTGTAAGCGTTTCTATCACGAAGGAGGGATACTCCTGACTATTGTTACTAGGTGCATAAAACCAAATGTTAATGGTTGCACTATTTGGCAATTTATTGATGAGATAGCTACAGGACAGTACCAATTTCCAATAGTAATTGGTTATTGTATGCCTTACCAAATATAATATAACCTATAGGATAACACTTGCTGCTTGTTATATCCTATGTTAGTCGAACAATTTTTTTTTCAAGTAAAACTTTTTTAAAATTTGTATATTAGACCTGTTTCTTAGCAAATTTGTTTTGACTACTTATGTGAGTTCCTAGTTTGTTTTATCGCATTATATTTTCCAGTGACAATCTAAGGAACGATATATATAT
>JACSZP010045105.1:0-10270 GCA_016161895.1 Pinna nobilis | reverse complement strand
TTTTTTTTTTTGTCGTTTAACGTCCCATGATAACCTTTCATTCATATGGTATCGTCATCAAAATAACTGGTAAGGAGCTTTAAATTCTTGCCTTTTTGTACGTTTATCCATTCATTTCAACGGGGGGGGGGGGGGGGGGGGGGGGGGGGGGGGGTTAACGCAACAACACCTGTAAAAAAACACGAGAGCCAGGCACCTCCGTCTTGCCTCGCATCCACAATTTCAAGACTTGAAGACCAACAAAGGCTCGTGGAGGCACTAGACGGTAATCGCTTTCTGACGTTCTGTGAAATTGCCGTTTTACTTTGGCAGTCATACCTTCGCATATCTCATAGCAAACTCTTGATCAGGGATCTACAACTCCAACACGTGTGTAACTATCAATTGCCTCAGATTCGCTTGACATACCCACTGTAGTATACTCCTGAATATCAGATGTGGTATACTCGCCAGAATCCCGTAAAGAGAAGCCCGACCTATCAAATTCTGCACCTTGGCTGACACTTCCTAAGAGTCCATGTAAAAGGTAAAATCTATTGTCAGTATCAGAAACTAGGCTAGTTTGAGAATCTGCTGATTCTTCAACATTGTTATCATTTGTTTCCAAGTTATCTTGGTGAATGGCAGAATTTTCTTCCCTCGATATGTCGGAAGCAATCTTCACTAATTCATTTACTGGGTACACTGTTCTATACTCACTTGTGTCCGAGTCTAAATTTGTGTCTGCGGAATGAGTTATACTGATTTTATCCAGATTAATTATACTATTTGAAGTATTCCTTAAATCAGGTACGGATGATACTATCCGGAAATTTGAGTCCCTTTGTTTCCTGATCGTCGGATGCTCCTCTTGTGTAACATCTGACCTGCTTTTCTCCAGGAATTTCCTCTTGTGCACGATGACTTCCTTAAAATAGTTATCCTCATCCCTGTATATTTGACAACTAAAGCTGTCGGAATCTAAACAATCAACTGACATATAGCTACAATCGCTGTATGATGATTTTTCGTCCTTTTCTTCATCAGAAATACTTTCAGGCTTAATTTCAGCATGATCCGAACTGCTATAGTTTCCACTATCGTCTGCCTTCTATAATGAAGACGTTAGATGATATAAAAATGATTGAAAATACAAAATAGTCAAAACAAAGAACGGTTGAAAATGTCAAATGTTAAAATAAAAGTATTCTGACACGGACCACAATTGCAAATCATAACAAATACTTTACAGAAATATTTTACAGAAAGTGCGTGTATTTATGGAAATAAAGTTTTCAATTGCTGACAATTGGGTTGAGACGATAACATTTTGTTGTGTGATCAGAATTTAGCACGTTATAAACTAATTATATTTTTTTTCAGAGAGTATATCACAAAAAGGAGAATCTGAAACTGACGACATTGCATGTATACATGGTTGGATTTTGGTTGGTTGTGTTGTAGTTTCACGTCCCACTCAAGAATATTTCACTTATACGGATAGGTCAACGTGTGGTGGTGAAAAGCGATAAATTCTGCTTATGCTCGGCACTAATGGCCGTAGAGCAGGGAGGGTTCTTTAATGTGCCAACAGCTACTGTGATACGAAACCTCGGTTTATACTGTTTCATCCGAAAGAAAGAGCAGACCAACGGTACCGTGGTTTGAGCTCGAACCCCGGACCTCTCGATTCGAAGTCGTATACGCCAACCACTGAACCACAGCGGCCCATGTTTATAAAGTCGAGCCTCCCGAACACATATAATCTAGATGCTTCACTGTCCGGACAATATTAACAGGGAATAGAATTTTTTATTTACACCGGTCATTGCAGAAGTGTTTTTGTTCAGTAATCCGGATGCTTCATATATCTGGGCAATTTGCTAGGGAAGAAAGGTATCCGGGTTAACGAGCTTCCTTTGTAATCTTGCTTTACTGTTGGATATTTTAACCCAGCACAAAGTTTTTGTTACAAATGTGTATGCTGAGACGAAGATTCCAATATAAAACTAATGGTTTGCAATTTGGCTTAGTTCCTCTAATTGCTTCAAAACCTAAAGACTAGGTATTTTACCCGGACGAGAGTATACATCCAAATATGCTATTTATTAGCTTGGATTATCATTTGAACGTTGAAAAACCACACCGTGCAGGACAGGAACCCGGACACAGGTCAAAATTGCCTGTGGCCAATTTTTGGCCAATCAAAATGGCCAAGATGTAACCCAAATAAAGTAAAAAAGGATTGAACACATCAATACAACTAATTTTACCTACCTTGTTTAATTGAAGAAAATTTTCTCCTTTGTCAAATTTCATTTCTCGTTCTTCTAAATTAAAACCGTCATTCTGTTTTCAAAAAAATATATAAAATGAAATTAAGTATAATTCCAGTAAGGTAAGATTTGTATTGTAACTTTCAACAAAAGAAAAAAAATGTATAAGCATATAAGAAAACCTCGCTCTCAATTGTTTCAAAACATTCTCGTCACGTAGTTTATCAAATTCTAAATATATCCACAGTGTTGTTAACAAAATTAATAATTCAGAAGAAGAAGAAGAAGAAATACATGGAGGAGTACGTCAATTCACTCAAAATCATATATCAAAAAATGGATTCGCAAATGATAAAAATTGTAAGGGACTATACGTTATATATAGAATTCCATCAGCGAATCTTGTCAATACGATTAAATTTTACATTTGCTGGGTTTTTTTTTTCCATATGAAAGGTTCAAGAAATAAATTGCTATCAACAATGAATGTACCTTCATTTAATTATCACCGAGTAATAAGTAATACTTTCTTTAAAAAAATGATTTTCAGTGCTCTTTTTTTTACACCGAATCGCAAGTAGAGCAAAAGAAATTGCTGACATTGACATCACAATTGACCTCATTGTTTCAACGACACATCAACATGATAGGACGCTTTTAAAAGATTATATCATTTGTTTTAGAAGGACCGTATGACTCAATTATGCCCTTAGAAATGCAATAATACACTTATCATATTATTTGTTGGATGACAAAACTTTTGTCAGTCCCTGTATTTGAAATATTTGCCTCGAATGCCCTTCGGGTAAGTAGTTCATACATCGGTTCTGACATATGTGCTATCCCCTCCAAGCCAATTGTTATGCGTATACTACAATATCGTAAGGCAAACAAATTAAGTTATCAAATTATTTCCGGGAACATATGTCTATCAATTACATAGCTTCGTGTGTTTTATAAGATTCTGTATTTCTTTATTGTATTTGAAGTTCAATGCTAGGCTCGAAGTGGGTTTGATAGTATGGTATTGTTCAGGCAATTACTGATGATGGATGGTTGTAATGAACTCTGATAATGACCATAATTCCATTGGAAACTAAGCAATTTTTGTCAATAAATACAGAGTATGGGCTAACAGAATGAAATTCCCAGACTGGAAGATAGGTAAAGGCAGGATTCTCCTACACTTCCAATAAACAAACCGCTAAGTAAAATGAACATATAAGACATTGAAAAGTTTACACATGAAATGTGTAGCCGTCTGATTTTAGAAAAAAAATAAATAAGCATGAATAGCTAAACTGGAACTCTAGCTGTAAGTAAGTACATTAGCTATACTAAGCAAAGAAAATCATCGACTTAATCTACTTTAAGAAAGTCTTTGAAATATAAAAACACTCGTTTCGGAATATTTTGAATTAGATATTTATAAAAGGATTTGGTAAATCTTTATTCCAGTAAAAGTGACATGTAAAACGTCTGAGAAAACACATTCTAAAAATAAAACATTGAACATTACTTCGACCCCTGAGGGCAGAATCTCTTTATCAAGACATAGGAAGTCTGAATAAACTTAACAGGATGGAAAGTTCGGTAAATTTTAATCTTAAAATACAATACTCACAAATAAATCAAAATCCTGGCAGATCTCAGTATGTAGCGAACTCAAAGCTTACTTATTGTTAGAATATTTATTATTCGGAACATTAATTTTCCGCTGAGCCTATTACTAAGATACGGTAGGACAGCACATAGTAATAGTTCAGATATTTATCAGGAGCCTCCTGTCTCGATTGTGTTACCCCTGCGCTGGAAGAACTAACAAACGCTATGTTTGATCGCAGAACGACTGAAGTCCCTTACTGATATTACTCCAAGAACAATAACTCGGATAGAGATAGCTAAAATATTTCAACTGGGCTGATACTATGCCTGACCCTGAACCGCTATCTGTAATAACAGCGAACTGAAGAGAAATTCAAACAGGTCAACATTCGATCAACCGCATTGATAACTACGTACATCTTCACGCGATGCGAACACATCAGAACGAAACTTAAAAAGTTGGAACCCAGTTACACAATACTTTTATACGTTATTGAATTTAACTATGAACTAAATCATGTTCAAATATTTGGTTATTGTACCTCTAAAATGAAATACTAATTAATTAATCAATTGAGTAACATCGACAAACCAGGAAGCTAGCTAGTTCTTATTTTCAAATCACCATAACCAATTGATGCTTAGATATATTTTTTCATTTAAGCAGCTGTCCACTCTAGTTGTATAGTTACGTAAACTTTTTATTTTTTCTAATTAAATGAAGATAAAAAATGAATCCAGTTACATCTTGTTACAGCAAGAGAACCCTTGTATGGTGTTATTTATGGTATGAAACACAAACAGCCGTTTAAGCAAAAATAAAGATGAATTAAAAAAAATAATTAGAGATTACAATTTGTGTGAGCATTCTAATATTTACATTGCAGTTATGAAGTATTGATTTATGCTGAACATTTATTGATTTTAATTTAACTTATGACAGCATAATACTAATCGCAAAATGCAATACAAATCTTCTGGCTCCCATTACAGAGACACTATTTACACGGTACTAATGTATCGTATTAGTGTTTAATTACGCATCATTTGTTGATTCGGATCTTTCTGGTCTATCCACATGAGATAGTTATTGTCCCGTGGTATTAAGGTCACGAGGTATAGTAGGCGTCGACACTTTAAATATCCCTCAAACAACCAAAGTGCTGAGCCCAGACCAAGTTTTCAAGCCAGTAGCTGACATCTTCTTATGAGTGAAAGATTATCGGATGGGACCTTTTACAGCAAAACAACAGTAACATTCGTAATATATTTAAGTATAATGCACTCTTTGAACCCTTTATATATAAAATCGGAGATGAGAGAATATGGCAAAACATGTAACTGTTAGTAATTTAGAAATACATTCTTATGAGTGTTTATTTGTATGCAAAGTTGGTGTAGCTACATAACAAAGAAAGATTTTAATAAGCAAGTCAGTATATTCTAAAAGCTATGAATAAAAAGAAGTACACAATTCGATAATTTACACAACAAATACCAAAGTTTAACATTTTTTACCGCCTTTTTTATTATAAGTTTTGTTTTTTGCAAGATTTGTAAAACTTGGATTTAAATATAAGAATATATGTCAGTACCCTCACTCTGCATAATGGGACGTTGAATCAAATATACAAATATAAACAGAAGCAAGGCTTTAGCTGTCTTATCAAGCAATCAGCAATGACATAGAATAAAGACAACGACCTATGATGTGAGGTCATAGTTTAAGGTCACTGAGCCATCATAGCTGATTAAAAAGAATTGCGCAATGTTTGTAAAGGGATTCGTTTTCGACTCAATAACTTACAGCCGAACAACCTACATCGACAAACATTGAGATGGTTAGGGTGTTGATTCATTTATTATATCACTTATTATAATTTTGCGATATCAAACAACACTCTCGAATCCTCAACGTTCTAGGCTTTAGACCATTCTAGACCAGAATATTTCGGACAAGGTTTTGCTTATTTTCAGTTACACCTTAACAAAAATGCGAGTGAAAGGATTTAGAAATTTAATCATGCATGCGCTGATCATCAAGTTTGAATGACAAACTTCTATCATTCCTCTTAGAAAAGAATTAAATACTTTTGTGACTCGATATTTGCAAAATGTTCTCTGTTAGAAAGTTTCATAATTTCTGAATACAAAGGACTGGAAGATGAACAGGTATAATCCTTTCCTAATAATTATTATCTTCTTCCGATTTGATCGAAACAATACAAATATAAAGAAAATGGAGTAAGAGTAAATTTAAAAGTAGTACTTATTTTACTTAATGCATTGCTTGAATAAGTGATGTATACATTTTGATTACATATCATGTATATAACTCCTTTGGTGTAGATGTACATTGTAAATAGAAGTGCATAAAGACAAAGAAGTATATTATTGTTGTTAAATTAGTAATTTAAGAGTAACTTAGGTAAGAAAGAAAAATATTTTGGTGCAAATTTGAGAACATGATAAAAGGAGTGTGGTAAGTAAATGAAACTACACAATGAAATTACTCACTTCAACTTTCTCCAATCCAGGGATTTTCTATAATTTGAATTTCTTTCTTCGTTAATTTTATTTTAAAAATATTTGAAAGAAACAATTCCAGTATGTGAACATATTTGAAGATATACAAAATACTGAAATACATTACATGTATCATGCGAATTTTCGTGTGTGTTTATGTGCTTATTTTCTGTTTTGATAAACAACAAACAAAGTTTCTTTCAACTTTGAAAAAAAAGTTAAAGATAACAATGGGGGCGTTCAAAATATTTTAAAATTGGAATACAACACCATGGCCAAAACAGGAGAATATAATACAACAGGCAATACTCCACACAACAAATCATAAATTGAAAACAGAGTGACAAGAAGCCAACTACCCAACACGGGGCTAAGTTTTATTTGCAATCCTACATTAAGCTGCCCATGTCTCACGCAAAGCACCTATCTTATCACCTATGTTTCGAAATAGGTAATAAGTCATACCGGTAAAAATTATAAAAAGACTGAGAAAACTACCTGGTACTGGTACATTTCTGGCACCTCTATGGCTACATCTATGTCTACATAATGTTTTTTCAGCCTGCATATTATGAAAATGACGCTGCAAAAAAAAAAAAGTAAAGCGTAACTAAGACTTTGAATTATAGGAAAACCTATTTCAAATTATAGTCTCAATAACAGCGGCAATTTTTGTCTACTTGACCTTAAAAAAGTAAATTGCACCAAAATCTAAATAAAACCTAAATCTGTGCTACTGCTATTGGCTTACACCGTATTAATACATATGTTTGATGTTGCAAAAGCGATAGCAGTAGCAAAAATATTCAGTGCATTCAAAATTGATATATATGATATCGAGCTTGTCAACCTAGTTTATAGCTATGAAGAATCTTATATCTATAAAAAATATACTTATGCTTTCATATACTTTCACTTTTCATTTTAAAAATTTCATTTGTTGAAAAAAATTAATAATTATTTGTATAAGCTTTGTCCCTTGGGTACACTCTTTGAAGAATCCATGTTTTATTCATCAGAGTAATGTCATGTTGATTCATGAAGAAATAATCATACTTCCTCTATTCATAATTGATCGTAATTTAAATAATAAAAGTATGAATAAAATTGACAACAACAAAAAAAGTACAAATAAAAAATAAGTCTTACCTTACTGGTGAAATACGATAAGGGTGATTAAAGTAACAATAATAATAATAATAATAATAATAATAATAATAATAATAATAATAATGATAATAATAATAATAATTAGGAGAAGGAGGAAGATGAGGTGGATGTTAATAATGATGGTAATGATGTGGACTATTTTCATAATTATGGTGATAAAGACGATGACGATGTTGACGACGATGACATTGATGATAATGATCGCAGTAATTGGAATTACTTTTACAGTAATTTATCATCTTACTCACAATGTTAGAAAAAAAGTTAATCCAAGAGATAAACTGAGAACCAAAGTAGTGTTGTCTTTATCTGAAAGTACAAAACAGAATAAAATAATGTTCGAAATGAATAATATGCAAGTCATTCAAAAGAAACTATAGAGATTCTACACTATACTTAGCTAGGTATCACACTGCAAATGAATTTGACATTTATGTCACCGGAACTATACATGCTTTCATTAAAAAACGAACATTGTTTATTTATGAAGCAACGTACAATTTTTCTAAACTTACTTGTATCTTAAAAAAGTATTGTTGTTTTTTTTTTTATAAAATTTACAAAGTGCATGTTTCCTTAAGATAGCTTCAAAAGATCTGACATGGCCAGCGATCTTTTGTAAAGTGCGGTCGCCTTCAAATTGTGCCGCTGGCTTCATCTTTTCCTTGGATCAGACAGTCCGATCCGTTAGTGACATGAGAGATCATGACTTCCAGTTAATTATTTGTGATAATATGAGAAAAACCTTAAATTTGATCTATTAACCGGTTACACCATAAAACACCAGCTGTAACTGATGAATTTAGATCTAGGTGTGAAAAAAATCTAGAATCTGTAACTTAGTTTTTAGACATTGAACAACAATACATAGTAGTACAATGATTTTAGAAAATGATATAAACCTGGAACTTTTGCACTAATTCTGTCACTAATTCTATATTTCCCGTTCCTCATCAGAACCTTCATGCAGACGACATACTCAGTTCCCGCCTCCAGGCCCTTGAGCGGCACCTCACTCATTTCAAACGTTGCGGAGAAGTTCAAGAGCTGCATTTCCTGTATGACTGTGAATAAGAAATTGCTACATCGAACCAACAGTCGAAAATACTAAAACTCCAATTTCGACCTAAGTATTGTATCAAATTGTCCTTGTTGTTTAACGTCCCATTCAAGAATATTTCACTTACATGTGTGTGCCAGTGAAGTACGGCATATTTTTCCTATGCTCGGCACTTATGTCCGTAGAGCCGAAAAGGTTCTTTAACGTACCGACATCCACTGTGACACGCGACCTCGGTTTTGATTGTCTCACCCGAAAGTCAGGGACAGCCTACCGTATCGTGGCTCGGGCTCGAACTTAAGTATTTATGTGACTGAATTTGACAAACTAATGCATTTAAGAATATAGCGATAGGTAGTTGTATATACGACCTTTACACGATATTGCCTAATATGAAACTCATATTTCTAACATAGAAATTGATATTTTATTAAGTAAATGTACTTGGAGTTCTGACACATTTATATAAAATTACCCCGAAAAGGCAAACAAATACTCTAGATGCCTTCATCTTTAGCGCATCAGTATATTGCATTCATCTCTGATCAGGCAACATATTTCATCATTATCAAATCTACAGAGTTTAAAATCTATTTCTATATACTATAACAATCATTATTACAATTCATTTATCAAAATTATCACACTGTAATTCATCAATAATTGTTGTCAGTTTGATGTATGTTCCAAAAGATGCAGGCATCTCATTATATATGAAATAATGTTTTTCCATAGCTATCCCTCTAAGATTAAATATCAGAGACCGAGTGAGATCCGCCTAATTCGTACGAGCATATGACTCTATAAGCAACTCTTATGAAATTTGCTTAAGATAAACAATTAAGGGGAGAAATTATTAAATCACGTATCAATCAATTTGGAATAGGATCGAATATTTTGATCAGGAACATCAAAGACAAGACTCAAACATTCATTTCTCATCTGTGATTTTTCTGATTCCACATAAACAAACGTGAAAATAACAAATATCAAGGTATCAAATAGAAAACATCGGGCGGCAATATACAAATAAGTGAATATTGGACAAACAGGGATTTCCTAATAACCAGAGGTGGGATCGAGTACCATGGAAGAGTATGCTTCTCTTGCTGACCAGTCTCATCGGTCACGAATCCAAAGTCGAGCGAAATGACGAATTTTACAGTCATACAATCATCCCTGTATGATAAAAATATAAATATATCTTACTGTCATCACACTTCATAGCTTGGGTCCACTTGTTTTCACCGTAGAACAACATATATTCCAGCGGTAATGATTCGTATTCACAGAACTTGGTAATTAGTAAAGCGCTCAAATCAGTATCACCTTTGCCTGGGACTAACTTGACTTCTGGATTCCCTTTGAAAGAAATATGTAAATGTTTCAGATTTCTTACCTGAATTCATTAGTTGAAATTAACACAAGATATATGAAATAAAATAGAAATAGAAATTTAAATGAAAATTTGATAATAATTACTGGTAGATAATGTTAAAACCTCAAGACGTCATAATGTAAACTCCATATTAGTATTCTATTCAGTGAATAGATCCCGAAAAGTTCTGCTTTGCTAAAAATTATTTTCTTTAGTTGTAAGGTGTCTAAGATCCAATAATGAACGAAATATGTAAATGGGATAATCGGTTATATA
>JACSZP010045072.1:0-16454 GCA_016161895.1 Pinna nobilis | reverse complement strand
CCCCCCCCCCCCCCCCCCCCCCCCATTATTTTTTTTATCCCTCCCCAAAAAAAACAAAAATAAAGGTTGCGTTGGGTAGTACTCATCAAGGTCTATCTACATGTGTCGTTTGAAAGAGATATGACCTATGGTCTTCCCACAATGGATCTAGACGCAAGAGTTAAACCAAATTGTTGACACTGACAATCCACCCCCATTATCTTTTATCCCCCTAAAAAAATCAAAAATAAAGCTTGTGTTGGGTAGTACTCATCAAGGTCTATAGACATGTGAAGTTTAAAAGAGATATGAACTATAGCTAAACCAAATTGTTGAAGCAAAAGGCAAGGCGGATTTTGTTTCACAATCTGGCCAAACATTTGTTCATGTTCTTGTTCCTTTTTCTCTTAATTTCTAAAACGATTATGTTAGCAACAAAAAATTAAGCTTCCTATCTCCTTTAAATTTCTTAAACCAAATTCCCTTATATTACATGTATAATTAAAACATATACATAACAGTCAAAATTCAATTACAATTTAATTTAGCATATTTTGTTAAAAAGCTATGATTAAAAGATATAATAAATTATTTAAAGAAGCTACCAAGAGTTTGCACTTAGTGGTGTAAACTTTAAGAAAGTCTAACATTAAACAAATGCAGGAGATTCTTTTTTATAAAACTGCAGTTTTATATAAGATATATATGGAAAAACAAATATTAGGAACTTACGTTTGTCCCGCTAATGTACAGTGGGATCACGCCATTAAGACCACCCAAGTTTGACGATAGAATTGTGGAAATGTAATGACTGCATTGTTTCATTGCTATTCACAGTCCCAATCAGAATATTTCACAAATATGGAGAAGCCAAAGTGTGCCCTTTAAGGCCTACAAATTTGGCCTGTGTTCGGCAGTTTCAACATGGCAATACAACAGTTAAGGTTCTTTAACGGAGCGACATCTACTGTGACACAGTACTTCAGTTTTCACTGTCTCTTCCGAAGGACATGAAAAGTAAGCCACTTCCGCCGCGCGTATAAGAATCTACGACATCACAATCAGAAGCCAAACAAGCTAATCATGGAGCAATGCTAAAATATATAGAAAGAACGCTGACAGGAAATGATTACAGCGTTGGCGGCAGACCCAATGACGGGTTGTACTGTTACTTAGATCGTTATAAGAGCCATACCACTTTGAAAATTCAGGCTATCTACTTTATCGAGCCAGAAACTGTTCAATGTTATTAGGCAAGTTATTTTTACACAAGTTCATTAGCATCCGAGGTCTCGTCTGCACCACGTTACTGAAAGGTTGTAAAACATAATATTAACAAACAATTCATAAATTATGAAGTTTATTTTAAGTTTGTCTATCACTGATTTACATTGTAGATACAACTTACGATTATCTGTTTACAAAGTTTCAAATCTTCACGAACAACTTTGTTTAGGAGTATGCTGTGATCATCTCAACTTTCATGTGCAAAACTAAAACATCTGAATTTACACACAACGTGCTAAACATCACAGGAACAGTATAACAAAAGTAAGAAAAAAAGGATACACCCTCTAACTTAACTGTGGTCCTATGGTTTTGGTTTACAAAATTATACCGATACCAGGAAAGATACAGACGTCGTTAAAGTAAATGATTGTTTCGTGACATCATTTTCCAGGAATCTATATCATTTTGCCACCAAAGTTACAGAACCGTAGATACAGTGAAAGGGTTTATAGGTTATAAACTGATTATGGAGGAATGAGCCAGCCTGAAGTCTTCAAAGTATAGAGGACCAAGCTTGCAAGGACCTTTTTACTGTACAGGCCAAGGATAGGCTGAGGCATCGATATTCAGTCTATAACCTTTTTATTACACCTCTTAATGTAGATTATCAACTTCTTGGTTGATCAGTTAACATGCATATGAAAAGTCAACAGCAGAGGAAGGGTTAATGTCCGTCATGGTGGTTCACGTGAATGACGTCATAAAATGTAGTCCCAGGGCATTAATCAATGCGGGCGGTTTATGGCTCTATAATTGCACGTTGACTTTACATAGATAATAAACCGACATCAAACGGCGTAATAAATCATTAATAAAGCATGAAAAGGAAAAAAATAATGTGCGTTGAGGTAAAAGAATAAAGATAAATTAAATTGTTCAATATAAGAATATCATTTGAAAATTGGAATGACAATCGGTGCTAAGAATATTGAGGAAAGTAATAAATAAAATCAAACACATACAACTTGACAACGAAAATAAAGTGTATCAATATCAGACGTTTGTAATATTTGTTTTTCTCAGTATGGTCGGATAAGCATGTGTTAATTGAAAATTAAAAATGCCTATGGATTTTAGCTTTTCCCTTGGGATCAGCGTTGTAATCGGAGAAGGTGCAAAGATTGACATGACATTTCAATAATCACATTTCCTCGCCGGCATGTTATTTAAAACGTTAAATGTCCATTTTGTATGATGATAAAAAAATCAATAAACTCTCTAGAGTAGATCCATCAAAGGCAGTCCGACTTACAGTTGTTTGTCAAACAAACAATGCTCCGGTTTACGGCAGTTGTAAAATGCCTTAACTTATAAGACTCTAAGACTCATCAAATAATATATATTCTGTTCAGACTTTTTAAATAAAACTTTTGTTTTTAAAGACTGGGATTTGGGCAGATGTCTGAACATAAGAATTCCAAAATAAAAGATTCCTCAATCTTTGAAAGTATAATATTTTTATACTTGAACAGGTCATGTACTATCATGACAAAATCTCATCCACACACACCAATCAAAGTCAGATTTGACAGAAACAAATTAACAAATTATTTTCGACAAAATATAATTCTCATAGTATCTACAACACGTAAGTAGACGTAAGTACTTTACTTGACGCTTTGTGCATATTTGAGGGGAAACTAAAGAAAAATGTATTTGTGAAAGTAATGAAGATAACCAATATCGAACAAGAACTTAACTTATTACGGAATTACTGACCCTTTTATCACAGGTGGTTTGACATTCGAGACTGCTTTACTGAAGCCAAATATCATTTTTTGAAATGACGATTTCAAATATCGAGTTATACACAAACGGTACTATGTGTTATAAGAACTACAAATGGATACATCTTGAACATTTAAATTGCATGCTAATTACATCGACATATTTAAGTATTCAAAATACTGGATATATATACAACATAACATAAAACTGATAAGAAGTAACAGATGATTGATACCTGAACATTTCTTCTTTTTTAATTCATCAAAGGGGCAGAACTCTTCGAAATTAAAAGAATCAAGCAAAATTTTACAAAGAAAATATTTGATAAAATATCTGTAGGGAATACCTCTCTCGCCTTTGGACCTGATAATTTGACAAAAGTAACAAGTGCACTTGATGTGAGTATGCTAAGTTTTAAACATGAAATGATATCATTTCATGTTCGTATAAAAATAATCTTTGTGAATCTAATTAAAATGTCAACAAATGATTTTTTAAATAAGGTAGCAACAGTCATTGTTTTTAAATGTCCCATTTCCTGTAAACGTTACTCTTTGGGAAATTAGCAGAGGAATACAACTACAAGAACTCGGTTATATCAAATACCTATCAAAAATACAAAAGTTGAGTAAAAGAATCTGTAGGATCTTTTGTCATTCTCAGAACTGTCTGCACTGTCATTTCCGTCACTGCCTTCACTTGGTCATGAAGGATTTCATTAAATCTATTGGAAGTGGGAAAATGATGGTAGAATTCTTCTCAGCTGCAACTGTGCTCAATGTCTGCAAGTATCTCAGCTGCATGGCTGCGGGGGTCTCTGAAATGACGTCGGCAGCTTCTTTCAATGCACGTGAAGCCTTCTGTTCTCCCTCAGCGGCTACGACCTGTAATATAGAATTAGATGTATTTAACAATATGCATATTTCAATGTTACTTAGAACGAATTTGATTGTGTTCGATTAGTTCAAATGAACTAAAGATCACTGGTCTGTTTTGTAACCTATTATCCGTGTTTTAACTGTTTGTTGAGCTGTGTAGTCATTTGAGTCTTTTACAATTAATCAAGCAGGTTTATCTTCAATTAAATATATTTAAGATATGAAAACGTATTTCTATGTCTTTTCTTTTTGAGACTTTTCTTCGGGGTTTTTATCATCTCATTTGTATGTAATGACATGGATATCAGAAAGTGTATTCAAGAATCACTGACTTTACACATTTTTTTTACAACTTTATAAATCGGTCTTCTAATTAATTCACTGAGTAGCAGGGGTTGCTATGAATGGCAAGAGGGATATCTCATATAAGCGTTGAGTTTTGTCGATAAATACTTTATACTAGTTGAACTCTTATGAATTAGAACATTATGTTAAATTGAGTATTCTTTTGATGTGTGTAATAATGCAACTTTCCAGAGGAACAGAGCAGTCATAAAACATAAAGTCAGCTATCCCAGCTCGATGTATAATATAAAATAAAATTAAAGAAGTACTAATAAATGTTTCGAATGTTGACATTTTCTTTGGAACATTTTCACTGAGTTAACAGAAATATGGTTATGTGTTGTATCTGAAACATTTCACACGCCTATAAATGAACCATATGTTTAGATTCATTCCTATCTTGATTATGATCTGCTTGTTTGTTTGTTTTTGTTTTTTGTTTTGTTTTTGCTTTACACCACACTGGACAATCTTTCAGTCACACGGTGGTGGCAAATTTTTATTGGTGGATGAGAGAAGCTGGATATTAATGTACCCGGGAAGAGACCATAGACCTTCCGCATGTAAACTGGCAAACTTTCTCACATAATCAACTTAGGTTCCCCGCAGCTTGAACCCGCCCTGACCAGATGTGAACAATTTCTATGCTTTTATCATTCGGCCATGGAGTCCTTGATTATTATCTTTAAAACAACACTAGTCCATACCTTAGCTCTGGCTTCCCTGCTTGCTTCTGCTTCAGCGGCCATAGCTCTTTGCAGTGAGACAGGCAGACGGACATCCTTACTGTTTAAGAAAAAAAGATTGTTTCAGAATTCTGAGTTTCTTAAGAACTACACACAGCAATGTGGAATATGAATTTCAATGCATTTAGAATATACATGTATAGAACGTAATAACAATGCGTGTAGTTTTTGGCCTGGATGCTAGACCACCCCAAAGGACATCAAGGTAAAGGTCAAAAGGTCATCACCAATTCTGAAGAATTAAACGTGTGTAATATACATTGTAAATCGCTTACTCTAACCGTTCAAAAATTATGACACCTGTTCTGTGTATTTTTGGCTAGACAAACAGACAAACACATAAAACAGATGAAGAAACCCCTTATGAAAAAGGAACGTTGGAAATACCAAAAGGGCATTCAAAATTTAAAAATCAAACGACAGATAGGACCATGGCCTAAAGAAATATTAGTAAATATAGAGTAACACGAATTCCACTAAAATGTGGGGGCGAGT
Source organism: Pinna nobilis (assembly GCA_016161895.1). Lineage (NCBI taxonomy): Eukaryota > Metazoa > Mollusca > Bivalvia > Pterioida > Pinnidae > Pinna > Pinna nobilis. Next base: position 10,993 of record JACSZP010045072.1, on the reverse strand, counting down.
TTAGTTGGTCAGGAGGGGGTTAGCAACACCTGCTTTACGCTCGGTATCTTATCATGTCACCAATGATTCAAATCAGTCTAATCCGGTAGTAGTCGTAAACTATAAAAGAAGGACAAGATTAGGTGTGCGACCAGGGAAACATATTCCTCATCATCTGTCACACTGATATTCCGTAACAATTATCCTTAAATACTTACATTTCCACTCTTTCCACTTTTACACCCCATACGTCTGTGGCTTCATCCAAAATATGCTACAGAAAAAACAATGATAAGACTTACATACAATACCTTAATATTTGTGATAGTAATATTGTAGTATGACTAAACTATTGTTGTTGGTATTCGTACTAAACACTAGACAATAGTTTGTCATATGCAGTTAAGAAAACAAACTCCGTCATCCATAGAAACTCAGTTTGATTATATTACTCTGGTTCAATAAAAGACCAATTCAAGACAGCACCTCACTAGCTGCAGAAATCTGAGTACGTCAGATAGGTGATCTTACTGGAGAATGACAGCTGGACATTTACATTCACTAAATAGCATTTCCTTGTGAGATCATTTATTTTAGCGCTTTGACAAAGTACTGCACATGAACTTATTTTGAGTGATATTCTTATATTAGCTTCTTTTGTGCCATATCTATTGTGCTTCTTTTGTGCCATATTTATTGTGCTTCTTTTGTGCCATATTTATTGTGCTTCTGAGTGCAGAAGCCTATCACTATACCTATAATTTTGTCACAGGGAAACTTGACGAAATAATGGTCAGTTTGATCACTAATCTCAATGTTATCTAAGGTCTATATCATAACATTTATACAAAGTAATAAGATTGCTTAATCTGTAAACATTTATTGTGGGATTACAGACCAATCTACAGTATCATTGCACAGTGCCTGTGATATGGAAATAGTTTCCGGTTTTGCGCTTCTTTCAAAATTCGGTTATAAGTCTGACTACATGTATATCCCTTACGTACGACTAGGTTAATTTCAGAACACTTACAGCAGAAGACACAAGAGAATAGTTACCTGCATTTCAGATGAGATCTGTTCTCTTTCAGACAAGGCATCAGTCAAGTTCTTTGTTCCAAGGACGTTTCGGAGTGTTGTGGACGCCAAAAGCTGCGTCGATCTGAAGACATCGGCAACGTTGCAGACAGACATGACTGGGTCGAAAATACGATAGTATACCACAGCGTCCACAGCAACGGTGACCGAATCTTTGGTCAAGATCTAAAATGAGAGGTACGGTACATTCAATGCATGTATCTAGTAAAAATCGTGATCAGATCAACCAAAAACAAAATACTGGACCCAAATCACCTTTGAATGACAAGATTAGGAACATTACAAAAAAATAATTGCAACAAAATAGGTTGTGGGAAAGTTTGCAAGTTTACTTGCGGAAGGCCGGTTGTCTCTCCCCGGGTACATTTGTAACTGAGCTCTCTCCTCCACCAATAAAACCTGGCCGCTACCATATGACTGACAGATTAACGAGTGTGGCGTAAAGCAAAAATCAAACAAAACAGAAACAAGGGGGACAATCTATCCCAAACACAACCCATTAAGATTTTTTCGTGAGCATATGAGTAAGGGGTATTAATTTTACTTAGGTTCATGTTTGATTATTCTGATATCACACAATATACCCCAATGCGTCTATTGGCAGAAGAAAATCGAGAAATTAATAAAACGCGGAAATAGCTATAATTAACAGTACTTTTTGTTGAATCTCTCAGCCAAAGATTGTTTGCAATTGTAAGGAAAAAATGGGGGGGGGGGGGGCGATAGGACCGTTTCTATTTTTCAAGTCAAAACGTTTGTCCAAACAGAGAAAAAATATTACTGCCTTGATGACCAAGAGTTTATAACTATCCTATATAATCTACAGTCTAACCTGCCTTAGCGACCCACTGAATGTGACTTATGTGACCTAAATGAGTGATTCCCTAAATGTTTTTTTCCTATATAAATCACCTGAATTAAGAGACCACCTGTCATATGTGACTCTTTTTGCTCCTTCCCTCGGATGGTCTCTTAAAATAGGTTTGACTGTATATCCATAACGTAACAGAAATTATAATAAATGTGGTATAAATCATAAAAACAACAACAACAAGGTAGGTCATAAGTCTGGGTCACGATAGTTATATTTTGTAAGTATGACCTGAAGTCCTCAAAGGGTTTAGTTGATATGACTATGGATATACGGGTGGACAGAGTGGCGACTACATGCTCACCAGAATGTTTGGAACATAAAATGATTAAGTACCTTGTCGCTTTAACATTGCTCCTATAAGTGACCACTTACCTCCTGTGGTGGTACGTCGAAGGCGACAGTTCTCAGATCCACTTTATTCATCTCATCAACACAAGGGAACAAGAAAAACAAACCTGTCAAACGTTAAAAACAAAAGCTTCAATTAACATTTGAAGATGATTTGATTATATTGGTAATAGCTGACCGCTGTCGTAAAAAGAATGAAAGTTCTGTTTTTTTGTATCCAAATCTTCTATCAGTTCTTAAACACATACACGTGGGAGATGTCATACATGATTATCGTACGTTATTGGAAATTATCGAAATATAATGCGAATATCGTACGAAAATCATGTCTGTGAAAATATAATTACACTATTCTAATAGTATGAAAAATGATCATAACTTTATTGCGTGATTAATTCATAGTTTTACAAACATAAATATCATGCGAATTCAATATTCCATTAAAAAATCAATATATTCTTTTATCATACAAATCAGTCGCTTGGCATGCACATTTTTGCATGATATTCATATAATTTTCGCTAGAACACCATGCATGTTGTTTCCTTTATGAAAAACACATTCATATCGCTCAGAACGATTAAGCAAAAGCTTTTTGTTTCACGATACGTTTCCATTGAAAACCCCGATACAAGGAAATTGTTGACATCAATACATGAAATTATTATAAAGGAATTTGAAATACATGTAAAAAAAAAATGCAGCATTCCAGTATTACACTTACCAGGGCCCTTAGGTCCACCAGAAACTACACGACCAAGTCTGAAAATTACGGCCCTCTCATATTCCTGTACGACCTTTAAAGAGATAAAAATTTGTATTAATAAGATTCTGAGATGCGAAAAGAAATACACATGTACCGGTATGATACCGAAGACAGTTAGAGTGATTGACATGTCTTAACCAATGGCGAATTTTAAATGTATAAGTCAAATTATTGTTATTGAAACGCATGTCCAATATTACTGATGTTATTTGCAAGATAATTCTATTTTAAACATATCACAGTGAATCGGAATCCCCTCCCTCACCCCCCCCCCCAAAAAAAAAACAACAAAAAAAACAAAAACAAAACACTAGTATAGTCATAGACACCGACGTCGTATACAAAATAGATAAAACCGATGAAATTTTAGTAATCTGGAATGTGCAACTTTTAACCTTGTTCTATAATATTATAGAGGACTTTCTAATAAAGTTACAGAAGTACCGAGGGATCTTCGAATAACCGAGTGCCAATAAACATGACAAGTTGAGGTAGAATAACTAAGACAGAAAACAATTTGTTCCCATATTCAATGAGATATCTTTACAGGAAGTGCAAAATGATAAATAGGTCATCCACAGGGGGTGGGTGATAAGCTACACGCGCCGTACTGGAAATGACGACGAAGTGACGTAACGCCGTAAGCTTTCTTATTTTTTTACTGTGTGGAATTACAATACTAAACTAGTTTTAAAACAGATCAACTGTCTGTAAAGATTAATATTTGGGAGAAGGTAAATTGACAGTAGGGTTAGTGAATTTCTCTATCATCACCGGGCAATGGAGGTAGATTCTATTTATTATTGTTGCTCTTCTCAAGGCCATTTCAGTACAAATCGATAGCATTTGAAACTAAACCGTAAGATTGTTCTATTGTCTAGGTGAATATTTCTATAATTTCGCAGTCATGAGGTAAAATTACTATTTAACGGGAACATGATCTACATATTCAGCATTTCGAATTTCAGCCCCCCCCCCCCCCCCCCCCCCCCCCCCCCCCCCCCCCCAGTAGAGTGTAGCATCAACTATTTCTAATTATTTCTAATTCTAAATAAACTAATTACATATTAATAGGATATGCATTAAAGGATTAAATTAAACATAGGAACTTGAATTTTTATTTTTTCTGCAAAATTGTTTTTGCTTAAGGTACGTTTGTGCGCACAAGAATATGAAAATCACAGGTAACAAGTTATCGATTGCCAGGAGAATTAGAGGTAATATGCAGAGTACGTGAACATTGGACGAACATTGAAAACCCAGAAGTGGGAGCAGGTGCAATGGAGGAGTAAGTTTCCCCTGCTGACCGGCCACACCCACCGCGAGTCCAAAGTCAAATTTAGATAAAATAATTGAGAAACGAATTCTCGTCAAAATCGGTAATGACGATTCAACAACCACGATAGAACAAGTAATGCAGCATTCCATTGAGAATAAACAAGTGGGAATATACACGTTGTTTACCTTCACGGCCCAGCACAGAGAGAATGGGAAGGTGCAAACTAACAACAGAATTGAGATCCCAAACAGGATACAGCCGCAGCATCCCAATTCTCCATCACGGTCATCCTCTATCTGTTTTCCTAAAATGATAAAAATACAAATATAAAATAAAGTTCAAGATACTAGTACCGAGAGGTATTCATAATTAAAAAAAGAACGACACACATTTTCATGGCCAAACAAAAGGAGGTAAAACTACAAACAGTAATCGATATAACAACACATTAAGATATAAATACAGTGACACAAACCCCATTAAACACGGGGTGAGTTCAGGTGACCCGAGGTGGTAAAACACTCTGCGGCACCCGCTGTATCACACTGTGTGTCTCGAATCTTGGAGTATTTCTCATTAGGCAGTAGTCGTAAAAGCGAAAACAAGGGCTGGATAAAGACAAACAGAACATAGCCATAGTCACCTTCATACCTATATTACGTAACGGTCATCCAGGCCATGATGGCGACCGTAAAACTTTCGGAGTGATTCATTTAAACTAACTCTTAGGAACCCTTTGTTCAATAGCTTCGTAAAATTCACGTTTATCTCAAACGTACAAATGATAGTCATACAACATTAAATTGCTGTTTTAAGCACGTGTAGTAGAGTATGGAAACAATGAATGTCTATGAAATGGATCTCTATCTTTCACGAGTGTTAAAATATAATATAAAAACTAAAATACAAAGTTGAGAAAGGAATATTGAATTTAAAGTTCAAAACCATCCAAAGGAAAACAAAATTAATGACTTGGCAAATATAATGCACAGGTTAGTATGCATTGATTTCATTTTTTTTAAATCAATGAATTCATAACAGGGTCACATTGGCTGTTGTTGCGAAATACAACGGAAAGTGGAGTGTTTCCAAATACAGCACAATGCAATAACCATTATCTTCCTCATATATTTATTATTTTCCTACTTTCGGGGGTACAATCGTTTATAATAGCATAATAGTATCATTTTCTTTCCTTGTCTGCTTTTCTTTTATTGGTTTTATTTTGATATTTAATATAACACTCTAAGTTTCAAACATATACAAAAAAACCAATTGATTATTTTCTGCTGATTGGTCGATTCCCAGATTTTTTTTCTTTTTTAAACGCAATGGATGTGGTCGACTAATATTTCAGCTTAGTAGTGCGTTAAATACGCCATGTTGGAAAAAATCGTAGACTTATGTCAGGTTTTTACTTCTCAGCAAATCGTTACTGCTTAAGAGATTACAGAATATCCAGAAACTAAATACATAAATAAAAATACACGAACACAAACCTGATATTTTCAGGTAAATTATATTAGTTACCATGGTTACATTTCACCTTTATTCTGTAGGATTTTATAGATATAATGAGAGAGAGAACAATTGCTTACAATCAGGAATGGAGCATCTTTTAGTGAAGAAACAAACATTCTAATCAATATGTCATTATCTACTTTCTGTTTTAGTGGTAGTGGACATGTCTTTGTTTGTTTTCTTTTAAATAAATTCAGGAAATAAGATATTTCTGTTTGTCTGTCTGTTTATCATCTATACTCACAAGACCATAACTTATAATGACGATATTATAATAAACAGGATCTCCATAGTTTACGTAACTATTCCGTTCAAGGTCATTTATCTTACACAAAATTATTAGCGTTGCTATTTCGATGTGTGCCATCATTTGAACTATTTTATAACAAAAGGGACATAGCAGGTGTCGTGCGTAGAACAGAAGTTTCTTGCCCTTCCTGGGCACCTTAACTCACCCCCCAGTATTAGCGGGGTTCGTTTTATTCTATTTTTTGTTTTGGTCATGGTGTTTTCTGTCGTTTGATCTTTGGATTTTGGTATCTTCAACTTTCTTTATTTTTTATACAGAAAGGGGAAGTGCTTTCAGTTATCACGTCTTTTCCCCAAGATATTCTTTCATTCGGTCTAAAACTAGTTGACTATGTGAACTTAACCTCAGAATTTGATATTGTGTAAAATTATGTTGTTTTATCCTTCCCTGTCTTCCAGGCTCATCAGTGTTTCACAAACAAACATTACTGAAATGTTGGAAAACTCGATACGTTACTCGGGTTGTTCAGGATTCATACGATGAACTCTCCTCGGCTTTGCTTATACAAACACAATCAGAACAAAACACTTATAATACACTTTATTCATCAACTTTCTATCAATAACTCCCTGTTTACATTTGCCTGATGAGGACATTCCGCTTTGCCGCTCGTCTCTAACCAACAAGTCTATAAACAACATATATCCCCGACGCAGTCTGCGTTCTATAAATAGAAATACACCCTGAATAAAGAAAAGCTGTGTGTAATATACATGGCCAGACATTGAATGATTCAAGCTTCAATACCCTTCATACATCCATGTATATCATATTTCAAAATGGAAACGCAAATTATTCAACCACAAATTCCTTCATGATTAGCTTCAAGGGGTTATTAAACTATCATGAGCATGCTAGTTGTGCAATCCTGTATAATGGTCTTGTTATGCATGAAACATTTAATATAATTATATAAGGAACGTACTACCAATAATGGCGGAAAGATATTGATTCCCAATGTACCGCACAAAATACCTCAGATATATTTCAATATGAGTATAGTATCGAGAAATTGATGTTCTTCTGGTTCTACATAAACATGTTCGTGTCCGCGTGTTGTACCAAAGGCGGGTATAAACCAGTTGCCAAGGCGCTAAGCAATTATACACGTTATGCTTAGCACAGATTTTATTTTGTTATTTGCAGTTGTTTTGAAAACACATTTCATTTACATTTTTAACAAGTAAAGAAGAATGCGGCAACACAAGAATGTGATGTGACACGGGAACACTTAATAGAAATGAATCGTTATGATTTCGGATGAACGTGTCCTACTCTACGAGCGTGTTTTTCTCGACCCGGTATTTCGCCGATTTCGATGATACGCGTAGGGGACGCTTTCCGGAACATCTGGTCCCACTCCCTTTGGAAGTTGTATTTTGTTGCCCTTTCATTCATGTTAGTACTGGTTCTGCCTCAAACTTGTATTGTATAAAACGTAAAAAAATGCACAATTTTTAACAGTCAAGCAGATACCCTACAATTATAAACTTCATTTTCTAACGTAAAAATTACAGGAAATCATTACTGTTCAGTTCCTTTTTGTTGCAAGTGCATCGGGAAAGTTTTTCAAAAAGCAAAGATAGGTACATATATCATCCAACCCTTCCGAAAACCCCCAATCCCCCAACCTCATTTTAAACTGCCCCAATTTTGAATCCCACTTATGTTTGAAATAGTCCCATTCAATTTAATTCTTTCAGAGTATTTCATATTTTAGACACCAAATTTAAGAGCAACTCCTATTCAATTCCTCTGAACTTGAAATCTAAAACGTCACGTGTATGTCTATATATGGCCATCAACTGCTCTGAAATATATAAAATATATAAATTTTTCACCCAGCTCTTTTCCGATTGAGTGCAAGACACATTATTTTATCATATTCATTCGTACTTGAGAACACGTGTACCTATTTTGTCAATATCGTTACTTAGAATAAAATGCAATTTTGACGCTTCAAAACAATCTTGCAAATACATGTATCGCAATAATTCAGATACGCGAGGTCTGGTGAATACGAGACAGTCTGTAGTCTAACAAACACCTGATTACCTCCAGTGTGATATGATATGGTCTTACAGTCTGTAGTCTAAGAATCACCTGATTATTACACTGAAGTTTGTAAATTCACATAAGATCGAGACATATCCGTCTTACCAGAACTTATATAATCGTGTCTGTATATCTACTAGTATCCAATCAATGTAACGGTGGTGCCAGGTTTCTCATCCAGCATGAATTATCAGTTGTATTCAGTATCCTACAGAACACAGTTGTCACACAAGGCTGTGGTATTCTTCCATATCGTCCTTGTTTCTCTATCTTTATACATAAATGTACAATGTACATGTTATCCTCAGTATTTGTAGATACGCATTTAGTTTTGAGTTTGGTTTTTTTATGTTTTAGGGTTTTTTTATCGCTTTGTTTTATTTTCTATCAGCAACTTTCACAACAAATAAGAAGGTAAAGGTAACGAACAATGGTCGATCTCATAATCCCTTTAAGACATAAAAAATAAAGTGTTGTACAAACGCGCGCAGATCCCTGGATATACCAGAGGTGGGATCAGGTGCCTAGGAGGAGTAAGCATCCAATGTCGACCTGTCACACCCACATGAGCCCTATATCATGATCAGATAAATGGAATAATGCGTAGACGAAATCAGTGTTCAAATAACGGTCTAACAATTGGTATGAAACACACCAAACATGTATTTTACCGTTTTGCAAGTACGACCAATGCACGGACTGAAGTATATGCAGTACTCGAAATCAAACATAAAAGCTATTACATGCACAATCTCATCAAAAATTCAATCCTCAGTGTACTGTTCACCGATATCTAATGAACATGAAACCCAATTGACAGCTCAAATCCAATGAAGCCTTGCATAATGACGACTGTACCTTCATTATCTGAAGGTTGAAATAACAGAGGTCATGGGATCTGCCCCCTCAATGGGGATTCATTATATTTACGTGTAAAGCACGCTGAGGATCGGGTTTTAATCATATTGGTTCATGCATGACACGGGACCGAAAGAACACAAAGTCGATCACACCAAAACTTAGTTTCGTACCCAGGATTTAATGAAACGTGTCACTGCCAAATTGTCGGTCGGTGATTGGAAATAACTTCAACCAGTGTTTTGTTCTCTTGTTGTAAAGCTATTGTGATTTACGGCAGGTGCTGTAGTTATACATTGTAATATCAATGCTACTTGGTATAGTGTAAATTATATATAACTCGTGGCTTCATGTATATACATGTATATAACTGTAAATAAAGACATATTTGATTTTATAACTTTGTATCGCTGGTGTAAGCATTAGATGTTATTGGTTTACTTTTAAACTTGTTACGTTGTTAGTGGCGCTTGTTATGTTATAATCAGTATTACATGAGCAGACTTTTGTATGTTTTTGTGATACGGGGTATGTTTTGCTTAACCTGCTGTGGGGCTAACGTTACGTCTATCTAGTGCTTCGGTGCATTTATTGTTGTTGGTTAAAACAGGGAACCTCGATTTTTACGTCCCCATTCGAAATAATTACACATGTATGAATTGGTGGCGTTGGCACTTGTCAATGTGTACACTTGTGTAATTGTTGCGGTGTAATATTACTGACATGAGACTTAGTGTTAACGGTAACTTGTGTTGAAGCTATAAACTGTTTTGTTTGACATGTTAAGGAGTTTAACTAGTGCTACGTTGACATTGTAGTGTTGGTTTGACACACGTCCTAGGTGTTTACTGTCTCATTAGAGTTATACGTTGATGGCATTGGTACTGGTCAATGAGTTGTGCACATATATGTAAGGATTGTCACACTGTAGCTCTGGCATAAGATCTAGTGTGAACAGTTACTTGTGTTGATGTAATAAATTCCAGCATATGTCACCAATGTTATTTTCTCGTCAGCTATCTATCGCCAGAAATATCAAGAGACAATGTACAAATTTGGTGAATATTGGACAAACACTGACCTCTTACAGCCCAGAAGTGGGATCAGGTGTCATGGAGGAGTTAGCTTTCCCTGCTGACGTGTCATTTTACGTTATCATATTACAGTATATTTCACTGCCAACGAGACTGTTATATACGTTTGTGCAACACGCAGTTTTCAACACAATTGTCAATGTATAAAAACATAATTGGTTATTCGCAATCGACTTTATCATAATAGCTGTTATTACCAGAGATGTATCTAACATATGTTGCATGCGCTCGTAGTATCATTAATACTGTATCAAGAGTAGGTCATGTGAGGTACAAAATGCAATGAGTTGATATCTTTATAATTGTAATCTTATATAGAGACTTTACCAAACGTCAGTGAGGGGCTATAGATTAATTTAGCCTGTGCTCAGTACTGATGGTCATCGAACAGTGAAGTTTATTTTATACGTATACACAAGTGTACACCTGTCCTGATACGGGGTCTTTGTTTTACTGTCCCATCCGAAGAGACAGAAAAGCCAGTGGAGTAGTTCGAGGTCAATGTAACTTTTATTTCTGTAAGAGTCGTAACAGTAAATGTGTCAGGGTTTCCGCTGGCGTTCGCCAAATTCGCATTTTGCGAATTTTTTTCAAATTTGGCGAATAAATTTATCATTTGGCGAAAAAATTGGCGAAAGGTTACGATTTTCCGAAATTCCGCGTCCGAGATCGGTTCAACATTTTAGAATGACTACCTTACCTGAAGTAAACATGGCCTCCAGAGCACGTGTGAAACTCGGCTTTTGTGATGACAATGCAGACAGTTAATTGTCCAAGTAGTGTGTTTATTGCTGTTACTAATTGGATTATA
>JACSZP010045048.1:0-14494 GCA_016161895.1 Pinna nobilis | reverse complement strand
AACACCTACTGTGACACGGGACCTCGGTTTTGACTTTCTCATCCGAAAGACAGGGACGGCCAACCGCGGAGTGGCGCTGCGGGAATCGAACCCCGGACCCCTCGGCTCGAAGTCGAACACGCTAACCACTCGGCCACGGAGGCCCCAATTAGATGATTTAAAGTCACTTCATTTTTCAATGTCAAAACATACAAAATTCTAACTCTTTACACCACGATTCCGCAAACAGCATTAAAAGAAACAGACCTTTTGGCATCATCTTTTGAAGAAAAAAAAAACAGCACAGGAAAATTTTAAAAATCTCGTCATTGGTTATTGGTATCCTGACAATTATTTCGTCATACACAAATCAGATTCAAAACATAACCACACAGAAGTATATATAAAAAGATGCTGGAGTTTCTAATATGCATGGATTACATGTCATATGTAATGTTTGAAATACGTTGATGATGACGTATTGTCAATTAATTAATGAAAGTTTTCACTCGTATGTTTACGCAATATATCCAAATGAACTAGGAATTAAAGATACAGAATCAAGCACATACGCTTCAAACTTTGACATTTTTACAATGCAGGGGCAATATCCCTTTTGTGCCTGCATACGGAGTCCAATATGCCAGGGCATGTTCCACATGTGAATATTATTTATAATCATCTTTGAATTACTAAAAATCTTAGTGGAAAGTTGCTTTCACAGGATATAGCAAATCACGTTTAACTTCAACATTTCGCAACTTCTACGGTCGCTATAATGACCTTGTTTGCAAATAAAATGTTTCACTGAACTGAATTTTGATTTGCTTGTTCGATCATGGTTGTTGTGTAGTCTCTACCGATTTTGACGAGAAATAGTTTCTCAAATATATCATCTGAATATGACTGTGGAATCGCGGAGGGTGTGTTACTCCCTCATGACACATGACCCTACCTCTGGATTTTCAGAGGTGCATGATTGTCCAATATTCACCAAACATTGCCTCCTGATTCTTCCGGCGTTTGATACCATGTTATCTGAATTCCCTATTCCGCCTACTTCCTTAATGGGATGTATTATAGCAGTTCAGATAGGTTATATAGCGTTCTGCAATTCAATGATTCAAAGGTGGCACATTTACAAATTTGACAATTTGATAAGATGCACGAACACACGATAAAATGTGTTGCCATATCCTTTTCTGGGAACATGATGCCTTTGACATTGAAAGATAATGAAATAAGAATTAGAGCGAATATGTTGCTAAAACAAACAAACCAAGCTTGTGTCGATCTGTGACGACCAAATGGGGGTTTTCTTTAGCTCCCTTGCTATTTTCTATATTTTTTATAAGTTCAAAAATATTGATTTACAACATATATGTATAGTTATCTATGGGTATTTTACACGTTATATGATAGTTATGGCTGAAATGCTTTTGGAATCTAACTACAGTTTGAACTACGTTAGCGACCCAATGAATTAAAGGATAACCTGTCTTATTTTACCAAGTACAGTTACAGTTGTAATCTGCATTAAGAAAAACCCATGCAAACCCTAAAATATATGGCAATTTAAAATTCAATATTTAATTAGATAGGGTACAAAACGGAAAGAAAATCATTCATATATCAAATTTCAACATGTATATAGCGTCTTCCCTTTCCCTATAGAGAAATGTTAATTATTAACACGGTCATAAATCAAACTTGTTTTATGATCTTGTGTAAATCATGACCTTGATACCGAACACTTTATCACTATCTTTTAAGAGCACTTGATTCGCATTTTAATAAAGGCAACGGATACAGGTAGTTAAAATGTCTTCTATCAAGTTATTTTTTAAAAATAAATAAAAAAAAAAGGAAAACGGAAATTACAAGGAGTGAAAGTTACAGGTTAACCGTCTAAGTATCATGGCAATGCACTTTAGAATTGAGGGCATGTGTCAGAGAATGTGCCGGTACGTTCAAGATCCCTTATGTACAATGGTCATACGTGCCGGGCATAGGCCATAATTAAAGCACTTCACCAGCGCATGTATTTGATATTACTTCATATGCCTGAAAGATATTTAAGTGGAACGGTTTTAAAAATAACGTCTCGCCAAATGCAATGAATTTCATTGCTTCCGCATCAGAATAATATAAACTATATAATTATAATTTTACGTCATGGCGTATTAAACAAGGTAAATATGTCACGGAGTTTAACATTCAATATTCTTGTTATCATTTGTTAAAATTAGAAAATGAAGTCATTTGATATAACAACAGGGCATTTCCCATCAGATTACATGACCTTAGCTACCTTATACATAGGTATGAGTAGATAGACAAAACTGTATGCATTCACTGGGATCAAGTCAGAAAGGTAATTGTAACAATATAATTGTCATGAATAACGATAACAACAACATCAAGAACGAAAGTTAATTTTGAGACACACACAACACAAAAGAGATAGAACCCCCTCCCTCCTCCAAAAGAACGAGAACAACAAACAAACAAACATGAATGGAATATCTTGAACTGGACACTTAGATCTCATCATTTCTTTGTATGTATGGTCATGACCATTCGACAGAGAACTCCTCCCTGGTCCGGAATGTCGAGGTCTAAGTGCTAGCTGCATCATGACTACCATTACATGCCCATCGTCTAAGACGGTGAAAATCGCTTCTTAAAAGATCATCCATTGCTGAATGACCCTGAGTGCCGAGCATACGCCATTAGTTGACGTCCTTCAGTGCCATTTGGTGACGTCTCAGAAGAAGCGAACTACTGCAGAATGGGGCTTTAAATGGCAGTAAAACAAATAAAATATTAAAGGACAATCCTGGGTACCGGGCATGAGCCGATTTTTGAAACCCTTTACTGATATTTGATGTTGTCTCGATGATCTCGAAATGAGATATACTTGAAAAGGACAATAGGACAAGAATTAAGTAAAGTTATTGTTGCATTGTACCTGCAACGATTTATACAGCAAGATACTTGAATTTTGAATCAAATGCATGTATTATGTTTCTTTACTGGTTCAGCACTGTACAATAAGTATGGCTCAGCTAATGTTCTTATGAAACAATAATAACAATTAACATCTTAGATACTTTCAAGCTTACTTAAAGAAAATACATGTATAAATGTTTAAAGTACGCTTTGATGTACATGTAGTAACATTTGTTTTTGGGGTAAAAACTAAACTTTGTTGCGGTTTTACACAGATTGATGTTGAGTCATAGTCTCAACATTGATTGACTTTGAAGTGCGATCCCATCCATACAAGATATAAAAGGGCAGATTCTACAACTGATTATGTTCATTAATATATTCTCTGTTTTTGTCAGCCGATTGTACTCTTCTGACAATTTATCAAGTTTTCTGCCAGTTTACACAATTGACTCCCGTATGCTATCGATAAATCAGCTTTGCCAGTTGTATCTATTGATATGTATGACATAGCAATTTGAAAATGGAACACTTTGTACATCCTCGCTCATACTGCATTTAAAGGTACAGTAGAGCACGCTTATATTGAACACTGATATACTGAAATCCCGCTTAATTTGAAATGATTTTCATTCCCCGGCTAAATTGCTTTATATCTATTTTAACCAAGATATTTTGAAAACCCTTTATATTTGAAAGAAAAATCACTCCCCTTCGGTTTCAATATATCTGGGTTTCACTATACATCAGAATGTATGGTCATGTATGGTATGGAACATTCTATTAGCATTATTTTCTAAGAGTTATTCCACTCTGGTGTGTCAACATGGAAACTTTTCTTCTTTAAGTAACCAAATTCGATTGCAAAGTAATAGTGAAAAAAATCATAATTTTCATCAAAAAAAAGTTTTTTAGACTAATGAGCACATGATAAAAAAATATTAAACCAACTTAACAAGTTTTAAAAATATTTAACCCTAACAATACCTCATTTCATTTGGCTGATTTATGCAGGAAAATATACACGTTGACACTCAATATGGCCGCCGAAGGGAAACAACTCTTGGAAAATAACGCTAATGGAAACCCATCTATAAGAAATACATGGATGACATCGCACTTCAAAGTTAGTTGCAACTGTGGCTTTGGCTCAGCATTAATCTATGTAAAATCGCAAAAAAGTTAATTTTTACAAATTGATGTTACTTCATCGAATAGCACTTCACACATTTATGCTAAGTTCAACAGACTTATGCTTATAAAATTTCAAAGATCTGATCATTCATATAAGATTTATCGTTAATTCACTATCTAAATCGGCTTAGAAATCTTTTAAATAAAACCCCTGCAAAAATCACCGGTAGTAGCGCAAATGAAAAGGAATATCACCCTCTGTACGTTGGCAAGATTCGTTTATCTTCACTTCGGATAGCTAAAAGTGCACAATCAGAAATTTTGTGAAAGTCAAATAAAATTCTTTGATTGACCGTACGACTAATGTAAGGGAAAAATTCAAGAAAAATCCAAAAACAACGATGAAAACAAAAACAATCAAGCTAAAAAAAAGTACATACAATCAAGTATAGAATAAAGTACAAAACAATAATTAAAAAAGAAAGATAATGATACCCTCCCCCCCATAAATAAAAAATAGATAAATAGATAAAAACCAACAACACCAAATTCAATAAATAAAAACAGAAACAAAGCAAAAAAACAATCAAACAATTAAGATAAAACAAACCAACAAAACCTTGAGGTATTGAAGCACACACTTATAAAGACTAAATGATATTGCATTTTATCACTTCTTTGGATTATATGTTTTGTTTCACGTTTTATATGGTCGTCGCAAAAATATGTAGAGTCTTCTTCGAATTTTCAATGACTATGTAGTCGATAAAAATAGATACATCTCATAAGTACCCCAAAACAATGATCAATTTGTTTTGGTACGTGTTATACAAAACTGGTCAACTGTAAATATCTTTTGTACTGATTTACAGAATATAGGCATGCAATCCATGTGTGCGAATGCAGACTTCTAGCATAAATCGAGGTCGAACGTTTGTAAAAGAATGCTGCCTCGCGTTAGAAGATAATATGATACTTAACAGTTATCCCTAGTGAAACAGGACATTAGATGAAAACACTTGGATTAAAAGAATGGATTCAAAGGCAAAGAGGAAATTAGAGAGTAATCTTAGGTTTTTAAAACAGAACATTCCGGATTTAGACCCCATTATCGATTGCTTGATATCTAAAGGAACATTTCGAATGGAACACAGAGAAAAAGTCTACAGTGCTCCTACAAACAGTCACAAAATTAACAGTTTCTTGGATTTATTGATGAGATCTGGATCGCGGTCATACGACGATTTCATCGAATCACTCCGAGAGACGAATCATGCTTTTGTCGCAGATGAACTGGAATCTACTGTGACAGAAGATGGTACGTGTTGTTGTATTGTTGTTTAATTTCCTACTTACGTATCTTTCACTTATATTGAGGTGTCATCAAAAGCCTTTAAATATTTGCCTATACTCGGCGCATACTCCACTTTTCATTGAAGGCAGTTACATGTAAATGTACTGACATCTACTTTGACACGGGATGTCTTTTTACTGCTTGGAGGAAAAGCCCGAAGATGACACCGCTTCATTTTTTCATAATGGCATCAATATAAGATTCGAAGAAGCAATAGATATGTAGGTGTATGGAAACATACCAGGAAACACTAGTACAGAGAGAGAGAGAGAGAGAGAGAGAGAGAGAGAGAGAGAGAGATATGCGCCTGCAGTCATGTAAAGACATACTCACTTCCGTACTAGTACAGAGTTCCCTCTCCAAAACCATTCGTACCATTAATTATAATCTGTTTATGTTTTACAGATACAGCAGACGATACAGTGAGGACTACTCTAAGGCGGAGTACTACCAGTTCGTCTGTAAGTGTGATGTCACATTTCTCTTGCCTTTCGATAAGTAAACATTTCATAAACCTGATTGCTATAATTATTCGTAGTAAAAAGATTATGAATTATTACAGTGTTTTTATTTTGCGACCTTTGTTCAATATCCATAAAGTTAGAAATTCGACTCATTTTCTAAGATCATTTCAAATGGAAATATATATTTCAAATATTTTTCAAGGATTCCGACAATGGTGGTATGAATGAGGAAATGGTGAAGTTGATTGCCAAGCAAGTTGGAAGCCAAATAAAAGGCGAGATGGAAGAGCAGTATCAACGTAAGTGTAAAGAAATGGAAACAACAATGGACGAACAATTTGAGAGGAGGGTACATGATTTCAGAGACGTCTGGAGCGAGGAACAGAACCTGAAGAAACAAGAGAAAATAGAAGCTGTAACGAAGGAGTTGGAAGTGACTCAAGAAAATTTCCGTCATCTCCAAATACAGCAAGGGTTACTCAAAGAGAGGTTGGAAAAGAAGACCGAAAAAATGCTGAATTTAAAAAGAACTATTGAGCTACATAAACGAGAAAACGAATCTCTACAGGAGGCAATTTCTCAGAAAGATGGACTAGAGGAGAGCATCGCAAATGGAAACTATAAATTATATGAGAGAGTAGAAAAGGTCGAGCAAGACTTGCAGGCCAAAGAATTGGAATATAAAGAGCTAGAGAGGGAGTACAAAGCTGTACAGATGGAAAAGTATGACAAGGATAGACAAATATGCGAGCTTTATGATAGCTTAAATGAAAAAAATGCTGAAATTAATCTTCTCCGACAGGAAGTAAGTGAACTTCGTAAACGAGCAAATGATATGAAGAAGAAGAATGAAGCGATAGAGACTGGCATACTGGCAAAGGTAACTGACACGGATCTGAAAGTTGAAAAATTGCTGCAACTATTTACACAAAGCCAGCAAATGATGGAAAACAAACAGGATAGGAAGTATGTCCCTCCTAAGAGAAATACGGAGCCGAAACTTCCATTGACCATGGCTTTTATTGGGACATCTAATCCCGTTACATCATTTAATAAACAGTATAATAGAAAAGTTGCAAAGAGAAATTAAACATATGAAATGTACTAAAGTATTTCGGTTTCGTATTCATCAGGTAAAGTTCAGTTTCTCTCTGTACATATCGGTATTGTTATGAATTACAATTGTTGTTACTATTTAATAGTTTTAATAAAAATTGTAAAAGTCATCTGCCTCTTCTGTTCACTTTCAATGTAATTATAAACAATTTTAGTCATTGGTGAAGCTCTGACAGACCCAAAACAATATTATTTGTGTTGTTGTATTGTTGTCTGACGTCCCGCTCAAGCATATTTCATTCATATGGAAACTTGACCTTATGCCGATAAAGGGCGGCAAATTTTGCCTATGCTTGGCACATATGACCGTAGAGCAGAGATGATTCTTTAACGTGCCAACACCTCCTGTGACACAGGACCTTTGTTTTTACTAACTCATCCAAAAGACAGGGGCGGCCAACCGCAGCGTGGTGCTACGCGGATTCGAATCCCGGACCCTTCGACTCGGCCGCGGTGGCCCCAAAACAAGATTAAATAACATTTGCTTGGAAAACCTCTCCCTGAGTGTAGTCCTCGCTGTTACATCTGCTACACCAGTAAAGCATGAGCATAATTAAAAATCTACGGCGCGAAAGGTAGAAAATAATGTAGAGGGGAAACAAGGTACTGGTATGGTAGTGTGTATGTCTTAATATGAATGCAGGGTTCTCTTCATATTTCCTTTCAAGTCACATTGATTTCAAGGCTGTTCACCATCTTCTGATACTTTAAAATCCGGTTGATATCCTGGCTGCCGCTCGGTATTTCGCCATGCTGTATTATAATTCTTTTTCATACCTTTGAGAGAACACAACTCCTTTAATTGTGGTTTTAAACAAAACCATTCATCAATGTGTCTAATTAAGCATGTTCCTTATCATTGCCTTCATCTATGGCTGGCATATTGCTTTGATGAACTGAATAGACAAATATAATGATGTGTTCTAAAATACCAACCTGTATAATAGAAAAATGTATCATCTTCAATCTTTTTGTGTTAAACGACCATTTATAGATGAACTTGATAATCTTTGACAAAGTCAGTCCAATACGGGAAATCCCCTCTCTTTGCCCATAATTTATGTTAGAAAATCAAGAATTACTTATCAGCAAAAAGTATAGTCCTTCATCATTTTTGCATTTGTATGTAAATTTTAATTACATGTACTATGATCTTCTTGAGTTTCAGACTTAGTAAAATGGAAAATCCCTATTTCTTACCGTAATTATTTTTTAATACGTGTCCATCCTTTCCTGTCTAGTGAGTAAGTTTTCGTTACCATGGAAGTTAGGACACAGTGGATGTATTAAATATAATCTCTTCCTTTTGTTCGCTAGATTTTCGAATTTTCAAATTTTCATTTTGAATGAGAAAAAAAAAATGAATTTATGAAAACCATCTTACAACTAACAGTTTCCAGAAATAAAATCCGAAAATACACGTATACCAAAAAGTGAGATGATTTTAAAAATTGCTGTCACTTGCTACATAACAAAAGCTTAAGTTAAAAAATAATCTTTGTTTTTATGGTCGAAATTAAGTGATAGATTTCACATTATTCCAAAATTAATGTAGATTTTATAGACCCATTAACTGCAACTCCGGTCCTGTTACTTTGGTCGGCAGAATGATACAGACACCCATAAAGACATGGGTGTCGTTATAGTAACTGATTGTTTCTTGGTGTCATTTTCCGGTAATTTCTATCATTTTCCAACCGATATCACATGACCACAGTTGAAGTGAAAGGGTATATTTAAAAATAATAATAAAATTTCCCTCCTATGCACCTGCTCCCACTTCTGGTGTATTCAGGGGTCTGTGTATGCACAACTCCTTATTTTGGCATTCCTTATAGGAATTATGAGATCGATTACTGTTCGTTACCTTTACCTTTTCATACTAACATGTTTCGCATTTTAGTTCCTTTCCCCCACACCGTATAAACATTTGTAACATGGTGATTTCTGTCCCGCATGTCGATAATTGATTGATAGTAACTGGTCAGCCTCGAAATTAATTGTTTAAATTTTTTAAATACAAGCATAAAATCAAGAAAAAGAATATACAACAAGAATAAGGGATCTCTTTTAGACATTTGCCAGAGGTATTTGTAATGTTACAATACAAAGTTAAATCATGTAAGGATATTTGTATATTCTGCCAATCCAATCGATATGCGATTAACATACCTGATATTGATGTAAAACTTATTTCTAACTTTCCTATAAAATTTCACAAACTGTCCAATATATATTTATATCATAAGTCCGTGTTGTCTTTTACAATTCCGTCTTAAATCGTGAATAAAAACTTTTGACACAGGGTCATTCATGTCTGCCTTAGATTGACAGCATAAGTGATGTTCCGAAAATAAATTAAATCTTTATTACTGAAATAAAATCTTAAAAAGAACTGTTTTTGAAGAAATGATAAACTAGTCCTTAATTGTGCTTCTCTTTAGGCTTTGTCTCTATAGTCGATATTTGGTTCATAGGATTCACACAGATAATTTTT
The DNA here is from genome assembly GCA_016161895.1 of Pinna nobilis. Lineage (NCBI taxonomy): Eukaryota > Metazoa > Mollusca > Bivalvia > Pterioida > Pinnidae > Pinna > Pinna nobilis. Next base: position 4,998 of record JACSZP010045048.1, on the reverse strand, counting down.
GTTTTGAGTTCCACATTTACAGTCTACAGAAATAAAATCATAACTTGATTGTTCAAAAGATACAACAATACACAGATAAATACACGGAAGGTTTTAATACTAGTAAGTACTGTATTCTGGAGTTTGGCGTCTAAGTTTGGCTGAACATACCGGATCTTTACTGTTGTATTTCTGGACGAATGATGATGCGGTATTTGTCCTTTCACAAACTGCAACTGTTGTAATGATACATTCATATACATATACATGTATTTTAGTCATACATATAAACGTTAAATACAATCTGAACTACGTTGGCACAATAGTTGGAGAAACCCAAAAATAAAATCTTTAATGGTTAACTTGTAATTAACAAACTCAACAATTCTGCAACAGCATAAAGTCAATTTGTTTGCAAATTACAAGTTAAAATTTTGACTGGATCCTGGTCGTAAAGTACGCTCGAGCATGACGTCCTGCATCTTAGAAATGTTGATCAATATTCCAGAGTATTAGCATACGCTGAAACACCGAGTATGCTGTCTTTTCACTTTTCGGATGAGACAGTAAAAACGGAGGTCCCGTGTCACAGAGAGTGAAAGTAATTTATAGAACCTTCCCTGCTCAATGCCTCGTAGTGGTAAGTACAGTTACAATACAACCAAAATAACAATGACTGAATGTTGTTGTTGTTTTGTTCTTTAACTTCCCACTCAATAATCTTTCACTCATATGGAGACGTCACCGTGTGCCAGTTAAGGGCGACACATTTTGCCTGTGCTCGGCGCTACTGGCCATAGAGCAGGAAAGGTTCTTTAACGTGCCAACACCTACTGTGACACGGAACCTCGGTTTTTACTGTCTCATCCGACAGACAGGGACGGCCAACCGCGGAGTGGCGCTGCGGGAATTGAACCCGGATTTTCCGATTCGAAGTCACGGAGGCCCCAATGACTGAATATAAATATTTTCATAAGATTACTGTACATTGTAATTTAAAGACTACTAGTCATATTTATAGAAATAACTCGTATTGTTTTGTTTAAATTGCATGATGTAACAGAACAGTCCCTATATTCGACTGAATATAGCGTTATTATTTACTTAAAAAGTATGCTTGGTTCGAATATTTTTTCTACGTGAAATTTTACCGCGTGTAAAAGATTCCAGTTTACGAGAAGGAAGTCGGCTTTTATCTGGATATATTTTAAACACAGCTTCTACTTCTCTACTAAATTAACAATCGGATGCCTGCAGAAACAATGCAGCACGGCAATTCAAAAAAGACCAAAAGAAAAAAATACAATGAAACCGACTTATATGGAACCCGGATATATCAAAATCCTGCTTAATTTAAAAGGATTTTTATTTCTCACCTACATTACTTTATTACTTTTTTACCAGTTAAGTTTAAAGAAAGAAATGGTTCCCCCTCGGTTTTAATATATATCCGGGTTTGCCTGTACAAAACAAATGTCAATATTTCAATTAAAAGCATGAAAGTAGAAATTGGGTCACGCATAAAAACGCCTATCTGTCTCTATCCTTCCAGGGAGGGGGATAATGAATCTCGAATGGTTCTTCAAAGAGTTGCTGTGACTTTTTCATCGACATGCCACGTTCCCCCTTCCACGAATGAAAATTTAAGACTATTGTTAAAATAAAACTTACAGAAGTATAAGAGGAAGAAACAAGGTAAAACACCATTAAACTTATTTTCAACAGTAAGTTAACCCTTAAGATAAAATTTTGCTATTTATATTTGAGAAAAGAATATATTCTAAGAAAACAGAGTAACCATCACTTCCTTTAACTCAAGCGACAGTTTAGCTTTTACATGAATACTTTCCAAATGTTGCATATATGCATATAATAAACATTTTACCTAGATAGTATTGCGTAGGATCTTGCACAACATTTTCATGTTGTGTACACATATCTAAGGTATATACAAGCCACCATTTCTTTAACGACTAAAGCAGTTCACAGTATGTTCGATACTAACTCAGAAAGTATTTGTTGAAAATTGGTTTATATATCTATAAAATACGTGACTTTCGATGATGTCTCTATATTAATGATATTTTCTTGACATGGACACTAAACAGTTCATAAAGAAGCAACAATGTCATCAACCAATGAAATGTGGATTCAATAAGAAAAAGAAGAAATGATTCTATCATATTTCAATGTCTGTCCTTCTTTATGAAATTATGAAATGACCTTCATGAATGGAAGACAAACGATGCAATTGGACGGTATCGTATGATCTTTGTTTGAATAAATACGATATCCTTCTTTACCATTATCGAAAGTTTCTTTCCTCTTTCTAGACTTAGGATTATAGAAAAGGGAGTCTGTCTGTTAGATTATTTACGATATTTATGCATGATAATTAGCAAAACACCATGTTTTTGCTCAATTTTTTTCTTTTCTTTAACCAGGACCTAAGGCAAATGCAAGTCTTTAGATTTACCTAAGTCTTCTTTATTCGTCTTTGCCTGATCTTATAATCTTATAGGCTTGATAAGTTGAATTGAAATGTATCATTTCAGACTTACTAAAATTCTGAATCGTTAATGTACTTCATGCAGAATATTAAATATGAATTTAGTAAAAGTACAAAAAAAAGTGATTATAATTTGTTTATTTCTCGCCTAGTACACTGCAGCTCCGATAATGACAACGTATATGTACTAGTATGTAAGAGCTGTAATCCTTACAAAAGTGCATGTTGTAGCATGTAATGGAATATTGAAGATACCAAATAAAGGGTATTCAAATTACCAATCAAACGGCAGACAACACCGCGTCAAAAAACAAAAGAAAACAATACTACAAATTACGTACTAACACATAATACAATAGATCGAATAACACAAATACCAGGGATGAGTTCATGTGCCCCGGAGGGGTAGACAACTCCTGTTCTACGCGTCGCACTCATCATTTCAATAATATTTCAAATTAGGAAGTAAGCCATATCCAGTGATAGCCGTAGATAATAATAGGAGGACGGAATTAAGGTAAGTGTACTATATTCTATAATTTATATCACCCTATTTACATCGCTATCTCAATATAGTACTTATAGGATCATATATGCCACGAAATTATTTACATATGATAAAATATCAATGTTTAACTACCTCAGATACTACTTAGCTTCACAGTGGGATTATTTAAAGTAAATCGATGAAAATGAAATTTTTCTATGTTTCTTTTCTTCTATCTATTCTAATGGGACCATGCAAAGCGGAAATGTGGGATATAGTTGACTTATTAGACAAACTCGGACTATCGGACTTCAATGGATTGCTAGAGTCGACGGGATTCATGTATAAACTCGGCGATGATAAAGCCGGTACGTTGTTCATCAATTCACTACATCAAATCTGGTATCGTATGTTTCAATAAGTTGTTATCACAAAAATATCAGGACTTGGCACACTAAATCTCAAGAATATACCTAAGTCTTTTAAATTTTTTTCAACTCAAGCAAATATTGAATCCTGACTTGCTGAGAAGTTGAGAAGTTAAATTTCACTTTTAAATCCCTTGGAACAAATTTGACCAGTTTGTCCGATTGCAAATTCATATGCGACTCGACGGGTGCCGCAGGTGGAGCAGGAGTAGCTTACCTTTCAAGAGCACCTGAACTCATCCCCGCTTTTTAGTGGGGTTTGTGTTACTGGTTTTATTCGTTTTAAGTGTAATTGTGTCTATAACTGTTTGCAGTGTTGTTTCTTTTTGTATTGTCCACGGTATTGTCTGTCATTGTTATTTTTAATATAGAATGTCCCCTTCAACTGTCACCTTTCTAGTAATTTCGTCACTGGGATAGGGACATATTCCACACTTATTTTTTGTGTATTTCATCGTCGCTTCAAGATAGGTTTAACATACCATAAATATCACCTTTATCCCCATAGGGCAAATTTGACCAGTTTGTCCGATTGCAGATTTATACTTACTAAGGGATGTATTCTTTTTTCTCTGTATAGCAAATCCTATGTTGTTATTTTGAATATGTCAATTCCAGGTCCGTTTACCGTATACGCTCCCACAAATGACGCATTCAATGCAATACCACATGACGTGATGAAAAAACTAAATAATGATGACAATCATGACCTCTTGATTGACTTGGTATCTTATCACATAACATTTGGTAACCTGTCATTTAAGCAGTGGGCTAATGAAATGAGATGTCCTACAGCATTAGAGGGAACCGACCTCCGACTGAACTTATACAAGAATCAAAGCGGCGAGGTTAGTAGTCTATTGCCTTATATGGCGCTAAAATATGAATTCGCAAATAGAAGCATACGCACAGCATATTAAAGTATACTACGAATAGGCGGCGTAATCATACTTTTATCGTGTAGACAACATCTTTATCGGCGATACCGATTATTGTCATAATTTCTTAGTGATAAAATTTGAACATAGATCATGATTTTTGTACCTGTATCTAAGGTGAAAATCTTAAAGCCTTTACTTTTTAATTTGATATTGCTTTAATTATCCAAATGGTTACAAAGAAATCTGGGATTTCCTTGGCCTACTGGTAAGTGTGTTACAAATCATTTTATTTACAAAGGTATCGGCGATGACTGCCAGCGGAAGTGTTTTGTTGAAGGCCGACCAGGTTGCAACAAATGGAATGGTTCAAGTAGTAGACAAGGTGATGTACAACTACCCAACTGTAAGCTTACCAGATTATATACAAGAGAACGTCAACCTCAGCAACCTAGCAATGGTTATGCAAACGTCNNCCCCCAAGGAAGAAAATGACTGTATAGCCAGTTTTCCCCTATAGTCATAACCCCCCTAAAATTTCTTTATAAATTTTATTTTTGCTAGAAGAACGAATTTTCTTACAAATTTCAGCAACTTGACCCCAATTTCTAAAAGAATCTTTTGAATAAGATAAATTTTGTTGTTTCTCACTGACACATGTTAGATTAAAAACAAACTGAACCGAGGGAGCCTGAAGTTGGTTCCGAGTTCCGTTTA
>JACSZP010045035.1:0-18229 GCA_016161895.1 Pinna nobilis | reverse complement strand
TCGTGTGCGTTTCGGAAACCTGATACTGCGTCTGACAGCACTCGCCCGACTGCACTCGCCAGTCGGGCGAGTGCATAATGAAAATTCACTCGCCCAAAACGATTTCTTACTCGCCAATGCGAGCGGGCGAGTGGATTTTTCGAACCCTGAGGCCCTATCACTTATCAATCAGGAATACACATGTGAAATATGAAGGCCCTATCACTTATCAATCAGAAGTTATGGCCAATGTTAAAGTTTCTTCAAAAATAAGTCAAAGTCTAAGGTCAATGTCATGAGTCAAAAGTATGGCACCAACAGAAACGTCTTGTCCAATGAAATACACATGTGAAATAAGAAAGCCTAATTACTTACCATTACTAAATCATGGCCAATGTTAAAGTGTTTGTGGACAAATAAATAACCAGACATGCAGACTAACAGATAAAGAGATAGACAGGTGCACAGACCAAAAACTTTTTGCCCTTGAAACTTTGTTAAAAAGAATAGTTCTCTAAAACATGTCACTTACCACTACTGGTTTCTTCATGGAACTGCTGTGCTTTTGTGTTGGCATGATTCCAACTGGAGTATCTACCTGCAATCAGAATTTAAGAATTCATAAATGAAAAAACAGATAAAAATGGCCTTTATAGACAGGTGACCAGCATTAAGAAGAGATTTAACTCGTCAGTCACTCGGAAATAATAGACTCTTCAGTAAATTATGTGGTTTAGGCAAATCCAAATTTGTCGTTAGGGGTGAATGAGTTAAATACAAGTAACTCTTGAATCCTAGATTGAATATTGAAACCTTGAGTGTCGTTTTAACTCTCTAGGTTTCACACAGGTCTCAACTTTTTCCCTACATGAAATAAGATACGTAAATTGCATATGTAACGCTTCAATTCTTGAGTATTGAAACCTCGGTTGTTGAAATCCCAAAGTTTCAGACATAAACAGAAAGCAGATAGTAAAGATGCTTTCAGTCAAGTGTATCCTAATTAGCAACACTGAGATCCTCTCTACTGTAAATCCATAAATTTTTGCAATTTTTTTTTTTGGACAAATCGTTGGATGTCTTTCATCTATTCACGAGAGAATATTTTCACCACCTTGCAGGAAAAAGATAACGACCCTATGTTGTATACTACAGTTTATATCAGGATAGAACATTCAGCAATACATTTATTTTTCCCCAGTAAGTGCTCTTCCGAAATTACGCAAAATTATAATTCTCACGAATAAAAGCAGATTTACAAAAGAAAGATAAAAAAGACAGGAGAAGTGTATTTTGATAGGTTTTGCTTTAGCATCCAATATGTGTCCACTCAATATTTGATACTCATCAGTTGAAGTACGTTAGTTGATTGTATTATTGTTTAATGTCACACTCAAGCATCTTTCACATATATGGAGAAGTCACAGCGTGCCGGTGAAGGGCGACAAATTTTTGCCCATGCCTTGTACTCATGGCCGTGGAGCAGGGAGAGATCTTTAACATGCCAACACCTACTGTGTCATGGGACCTCGGTTTTTTACTGTTTAATCTGAAAGACTGAAAGAGCCAACTGCAGCATGGCTCGGGCTCAAACCCTGGACCTCAGGATCGCTAACCACTAGGCCATCACAGTCCTCTCATATGGATGGTTGTTGTTGTTGTTGCGTAGTTGTTTAACATCCCACTCAAGAATATTTCACTCATATGGAGACGTCACCGTGTGCCGGTGAAGGGCGACAATTTTGCTCGGCACTTCTGGCCGTAGAGCAGGGAGGGTTCTTTAACAAGCCAACACCTTCTGTGACATGGGACCTCAGTTTTTACTGTCTCACCCGAAAGACAGGGACGGCCAACCACATCGTGACGCTAACCACTCAGCCACGGAGGCCCCATCATATTGATGGTAAATATGATGTTGGAAAAGCTGGTTTGTATCATACTTCATAATTCTTATACCATGTCTGTGAGTCACAGGCAATCTGCCATTGGAAATGAACAACAACAAAGCAATTAATATGTGACTGGAAGCTTACAGCATAGCTGACTGCCGCATGATGTAGTGCAGCTGCCTGTCTCTGTAATGTCTGCCGAATATAACTTTCATCCTTCAAAGCGTGCAAACTGAAAGAAAAAAAAATATTCATGTAAATACATGTGGCTGTTTTATGATTTTCTTTGAATGATATAGAAAGAAAATAAAAATAAAACTAATATTATCACACAGAGATCAAATTTCTACTATTTAAGTTTTGAAATTGTTCCATAAAAAGTCATGAATTGACCATTTCTAAGTTAGGAGACATAGGTTTTAACAACATCAATTGTGTTAAATAATGATTTTGTTCATACATGTAGATCAAAAATAGTTTGACTTGGCATCTTCCTGGATAAATGTTTATCATATTTGAATAGAACATTATGATACAACATACAATTATTGAAAAAATCATGCAGCCATATATTCTTTATTTGTTACACATATAGAGATTACACAACAATTTGGGATTGATTATCATGTTTATCCAACTCGAGTTAGTTAATTTTCAAAGTTTCAAAGCATGAGCTTTAGCGAGCGTTTTGAGACTGAAAATGAACTAACGAGAGTCGGATAAACACGATAATCAATCCAAATGAGTTGTGTAATTTGTTTCTACCATATCACTAGATTATTTTGAAAATCAAAGCATTGAAAACATCAATAAGAGTTCTTCTTCATTTCCAGCCATAATGTGTAAGCCCTCTCAATGTATTGTGACGTCAAATATAATGACGTAAATTGATGACGTCATAATTGAATTTCCTGACGTATCAGCCGATCAAAACGCTCGGAAGATCACTGAAGCCTCGATTATACAGCCGTTTTATAATGGTTAAACTACGCGTGTTATTGTAGAAATAACTTTACCAGATTCAGCATAACACATACTTATCTGTGTACAAGTTATTGATTACATGTATATAGGGGCTGTAGTGATCTAGTGGTCAGCATGTATCACTTTTGATCCTGAGGTTCGGGGTTCAAGCCCAAGCCACATTGCGGTTGGCTGGCCTGTCTTTAGGATGAGACAGTAAAAACCGAGGTAGGTGTCGGCAGGTTAAAGAATCCTCCCTGCTCTACGCCCATAAGTGCCAAGCAGAGGCAAAATTTGTAGCCCTTCATAGGCACTTGGTGACGGCAAAGATAAGAAAACATTGATTTAAGAGAATTACATGTATATGGAGACAGTATTGTGGCCCTACCTATCTGTTAGTACAAAACTCTGTTTCAACCTTCTACATGTTTCAAATATTGAAGTTATTTCAAAGAAACCAACAAATTCTAAAATGTTTACAATTTCTAAGTTCTACAACTTTTTCAAATGTTGAAAACCTGACTTGTATGTCACTGATAAACACAGCAATACATGGAGTTTGGGATGGACCTGATCACTTAACACTGACATTGTTTGTCAAAAACTAATTTTTGGCAGACAAACAGACAAAAGACAAAGTGCCCCTTGGGCTTCAATCTTGTGGGCATATAACAAGTGTGAATCTAAAAACTGATCAGTTAAGATTTATTCACAATAGACTCTTTCACAGTAACTGCTGTCCTGTAACTTTTAGTGCCAAAATGATACAGATTCCAGGAAAATGACGTCAAGAAAAAATCAGTTATTATAATAGCGTCAATATCTTTGTGGCTTTCTGTATCATTTTGCCAACAAAAATCAAAGGACTGCATTTACAGTTAAAGGGTCTATTAACAGCTGTTAATCCAAAACAAATAAATACTTAACAAATAAATACTTGATGTTTATTAAATGGTACTCGTGAGCAATCTGTACAGCACAATCTTAAGTTTTTGCTTAAACACACCAATGATTGTCTCACCTTTGTTGTAGGATGGCAAACTTCTTTTCCCAGGTTCTGTGTACTCTCTCTATTTCTCTCTTCAACCTTAAAATAAACAACAGAATTTATCAAAAAGTCTTTCATTATTTTTTTTCAAATTTTCTACCAACAGTTCATAATAAAGTATCTGTCAAATAAGTTTAGTCTTACAGATGGGAAACCTTGAAATTTGAATTTTTCAGTAAAAGCCAGAGAATTTACTCTCCTGCTTATAATTATATAAACATTCTAGTACAAAAAAATTCAAAGCAAACCACAGGCACAGCTTTCTATAAATAGAACAAATGTGATACACATCCATCCTCCTTCCTCCATAATTTGGGGCCTCAGTGGCCCTGTGGTTAGCATGTTCAACTTCTAATGGTGAGGTCCATAGTTCAAGCCTGAGCCAGGTTGCAGTTGGCTGTCCCTGTCTTTTGGGTGAAACAGTAAAAACTCAGGTTCTGTGTCACAGCAGGTGTCAGCATATTAAAGAACCCTCCCTGCTCTAAGGTCGTAAGTGCCGATCATATGCAATATTTGTCGTCCTTCAACAGCACATGGTGATGTCTCCATATAAGTGAAAGATATATTAGTGGAACGTTAAACAACAATTCAACCAAACAAACCAACCAATTCTACAGAATTTGTTAAGTACATGTAGTTGTTGACTTCCACAAAAAGTTAGTACATGTACAATATCAGCCAGTTTAATATGTCTCCCTCAATCCAATCAATACAGGTGGAAAATGCCACATAAAATATGATAAGGGACTGTATGACTAATTTTCTATGGTCGCCAGCTTAGTTTTAATGTAAATGTAGTTTGTATGACATTGTATGCCCTACCTCTCTATTTCATCCTTCAGCTTTTGTTCTTGTCTTTTATATTTCTCTGTATCGACTTCCTCCTGGGTTTTCTGTGTACTCTTCTTTCTTTCCTGTTGTAAGAGGTCAACATGTATAGTATGTTACAGGACTTATGACAAAGTTACGAGAGCTGATTGATAAGGTTTTTTGAGCCTTGTATTGAATGAGGTATGCAAGGATGTTCTATTCTATGACTACCGTATACAGGGCCATGAACCCAAGGACTGGTCTCATTTGGTCAGTTTATACCAATGCGGTACGTAGCACTCTAAAGTAAACAAGACAAACGGTCAGCTTTTGCAAAATGGACCAGTCATTATTCCATGTTCCACTTTTATATCATCATTGATTCAGCTCACAAAATTATCTGAAAACAATTAATCTTAAAAAAGTATAATCTTTGAAAGAAGGAAAAAATCACTTAAGCAATCTGCATTATTTGTTGTAAGGCAAACTTTGATGATTTTAATTTAAAAAAAAGGAAAAAAAAAGATAGAACGCCTTCACAAATTAATTTTCCTGGAGATCTGCAAATGTAGATCCATTAAAACCACCTTGAATTTTGTTTAAAGAGATCATGTGATTATATTTATCAAAAACAAATTCTCAATTCTGTATATCACTTATGCAAGAAAGGCAAAATGACAGAAAAGTAACAGTTGAAGTCAGGAAAATGAAGGTTTAAAAATCAATCCCACTGAAATACCCAAAAGGAGAATTACCATTAGTTAGAGTGAATAGAAGATTGACTGAGCCACAATCACCTATAGTTGTTGTAGACTAATCAATAGAATTCCCCAGGTCACAGGTCACAGGTCACAATGCTACCCTGAGGAAAGAGCCAGCTCTCTACATACAGGGGTGGTCACCAGGCTAGCTAGGTGTGAAGCTTAGATATTTAAGAAGAAATGATTTTACAGTAAAATGCTTTGCCTCAATGGTTTCACACCATTTGGTGGCAACTTCTACTTATATACAGTCTAACCTGCCTAAGTGACCCATCGAATTAAAGAAAATCCTGCCTTATGTGACCTAAATGAGTGGTTTCCAAAATCTTTTTTTCCTATATAAATCACCTGAATTAAGAGACCACCTGCCATATGTGACCATACTTGCTCCTTCCCTTGGACGGTCTCCTAAAACAGGTTAGACTGAATATGAAAAGGCAATAAAGTTGATAAAGGCTCTTAAAAACTGTTGTTTGTTTAGATTAAGCTAACTTTAGGCATGTTTACTGTACATGATTAAATTTGTTTTCCCAAATGCAAAGAAGAAATTGTCATTCTCTCGTGTAAGCTTTCCATGAAGATGAGGAAAAGTTAGAAAATTAACAGAAAGACGTGTGTAACCTGCAGAAACATAAGAGGATATAAGTTGAGAATTTTGAAAATTGTCCTTGACTGCCTTAATGGTCATGTCATTTGGTGCTGAGACTAAAACTATTCATGCAAATCTTGAAAATAATAAAAAAAAAAATTTAAAAATGCTGCCAAAATAAAGGCTAGCTATTTATCAGAAGAAATAATGGAAAGATGACTGGCAGCCATTAAGTGTGGCAACAACTCCCAGCTGATGGTCACACAAATAGGTACAGAGAAAAAAAGAAGAACATCGAATGAAGACCAGGGTCAACCAAACTAAAATCTGAAGACTGGATGAAAAAAAACCCAAGTGCAATCTGAAATCCTGACACCATTTATTACTGGTCATGTGCTAGACATGTGTGTGCACCTCTGTAAACAAACTTACCCTTTGGTAATCCTCGTATATATCCTCCAAACAAAAGCAGTACAAAATAAATACCAAAGATAATTCACAACTGAAAACAAGAGCTGTTCAGTGAAGGGGGCCCCTATTCTAACATATTCAATGGCAAAATCAAACAGAAAGTTGAAAAATGGAACACAAAATCAAATAGGAATGTATCAAAGGAATTCATGTTTAACCTTCAAACTTCAAAAAGCTACCGTCATTGATAATCAAGATGTTTTATGACAGTTGTGTGTAAAGGCCCCGCACATGGTGAGGATTCAGTACGCACCAATTGTGCTGCGCCAGATTATCATCGTCTGTGGTTAACTTACATGAGATTTTGGTCACTCGTGCCACTGAAAAAAATATCTATCATATTTGAAATTTTGGCTGTGTGAGGCCACAGTCTCAGTTTGAGCAGATTCCAATACGCCACATGGTCACACAATTACGTTGATACACATGCGCCCCTAGAAAATTTACCTTTGACCTATGGAGTACTTGGTCAGGTGACCTATGGATTCAGCTTGTTGCTGTCTACTGCGAGTCCTTGGCTCATCGTCTGCGGGGAGTGTTGGGCGAGCCAAGAGCTCATTAGATACGTGCTGAGCTGATGGCTTGCACCAAATCATCTGCATTTTCAGGGCCTTAATGGGCATAGAATAGGTGAATTAAGCACCCATCCTGCTTCAACAGAACAAGTTAAGCAAACAGATAATGGTTATGTATTGTAACTTGTTACAATACGTCCAAGGCAACACAAAATGATGCTGTCCGAGTATAGGTTACCAAACTTGACACCATTCCTCTTTCAACAGGTATGATTCACAGCATCATTCAGTAATGGTGCGCTAATTGGTATGGTTATATTCAGATCACCCCAAGGGCATTTACAGAGGAAAGTGTAAGGAAAATCAAACAGTCCAATGATTCATTTCTGTAAAATTACATTAGGCTACAGGTAGAACCCAGACTTTGACACTAACTTGATCACTACATAGTCCTCTTTAAGTAGGCTACACACAGATGTCTTCATAGTGTTAAGCTTCACTGTAGTACAACATTATATGCCAGTATACAGCTTTACATACCCAGGTATCTACAACACATATCTGTTGTAACTGGTATCTATAATACATACCTGTTATAACTGATATCTTTAACCAATACCTGTTGTAACTGATATCTATAAGACACCTACCTGCTGTAACTGATATCTATAAGACACCTATTGTAACTGATATCTATAACACATACCTGTTGTAACTGACATCTATAACACATACCTGTTGTAACTGATATCTATAACACATACCTGTTGTAACTGATATCTATAAGACACCTACCTGCTGTAACTGTTGTTCTAGAAGTTTCTTTTGATCCATCAACAATTTGATCTTATTCTGTTCGGCATCCTGCAGACTTTTAGCTTCACTCTGAGCCTGTTGTAATATCTGAAATACACAAGATATACAGAATGATCACACAATAGTACTGATCCTGAAAAACAGCTGATTTAGCAATGGAAAGATGTTCCATAAAGACAAGAGATTTCCATAACAATTTAGGTTTGATGATAAGATTAATTAAATCATTGTCCCTTAGTGACTGTGGGCCCTCTGTAATATCTAAAATGTGGGGACCCAGTTGCAATTAAATGCATTTTTAATTTAACTTGTAGTTATAGCCACCCTTCACAACTTAAATTTTTAGCTTGTTGTTACCTAACTACAAGGTTTATTGCTGTTACAGAATTGTTTCCTACGTTAATTACAAGTTAACTCAAGACATACACATTTTATTTTAGGGTTTACATAGTCACAAATTTAACTATGCATGAGCAAGTTCATACATGTAGTTAACAAATGTAGAAAACTACTGTGCAACTGGGTCAAGATGTACAAAATAAATATACAGAGGAATTGTTCCCGTTATACAACATCATCAGCTTTTGGAAGACGTCTTCCTGGACAACCAGTTAACTTAAATGAGGTCAAAATAAAATATTTGCCATTAGTATTAATGTCTCTCGATCAGCAGAGCTTCTCTCAAGATGGGTTGTCCTTCACAATGGTGGTTTATTAACCCTTTCAACCCAAAGTATCAAAATGGTATGTTTTATTCTATTATCTTTGACAATATATTTTAATGTTTTGAACTTAAAAGTGATAGATATAACAACTGTGAAATTTATATGACTGAAAGCAAATGCTGTCAATTTTTATGGCTGCAACCACAGCAATTCATTTCTGTTAAATTTCTGTGAACAAAGTATCACTGCAATGAGCTCTGAGTCTACAAATTTGATAATAACATCAACCAATGAGGTACTTGAATAACAAAACATCAACATTAATTCACAACTTAAGTAACATTGTATTTGTGTATTTTCAAAAGCACATGGGACACCTCAATGAATAGATAAAGTTACATGTACTAAAAATTTATGGAAAAAAAACAATAGCTTCGCTTGGGTCAAATTCTCCTATTTACAAACTGTAGATATGATCATTATACATGTGTATTGTGATATTACTCCGAGAATAAATACATGTATTTTAGAGTAATTAATCTGGACCCAGTTGCACAATAGTTTAACTCATAGTTAAATTTAACTATGAACTTATCGGTGGTTAGATTTATGGTTGCAATAACTCTAAAATAAATTTTTTATTGATAAATTCATAATTAACTAACTAAACAACCCTGCAGTAGTGTTAAATCATATGGTTTGCAAATTTCAAGCTAGAATTTTTACTTCTAGTTTATGGCTAACTACAAGTTAATTTAACAATGCATTATGCAACTGGGTCCAGATCTTTCATTTCAATGTTAACTAAACTGTCCTTATTTTTGTACTTTATCAACTTACCTCTTCCTTTGCCTGTCGTAACTTTTCATCCATCATCTTCTGCATATTTGCCTTCTGTTTTTCCATCTTTTTGTAAGAAATGAAATGTGACACATGTTCAGTGAATATTATACTGTAACTGCAGTATCATTGGTTCAATGTGGAATTTATGGAGTACAAAAACAATATCGACTGAGGCTTAAAGCTGAGGTTGATATTGTTTTTTGTACTCCATAAATTCTCATATTGAATCAATAATAGTGCAGTAATTGTTTTATTACATTTTGCTAAGATTTTGAAATGTCTATTGATCAACTTGGTTACATTAATTTTCTAAGGAAGACAATCATCAACAATCTTATCCTGTACATGCCATAATAGGTGGCAGCCAAAATGTTGATGACGTAACAGTAACAGAAACGTCACAGCAGTGCAGTATGATAAATTATCAGGTTTGCAGCGCAATCTAACTTAAAATGGTTAAACATGTGATCGTCTCTGGACAAATAAAAATGCAGAACGAAATAAAAAATGTAATAAAACAAAATATTGGTTCAGTTATTCAGGTCTGCAATAGTACAACTCTACACGGTATGGAAGTTACAATGCTTATCTATATACTAGGGTCTGGACATTTCATCATTGGTGGTTGAAATGAACAAGTTGTGTACATGTATCATGGCTGACTTGGTCATACATGTATATCCACATTGGTACTTGATAGTGTGTTTATTGTGTAATACAAAAATAAAGACGTTTCTGTTCTCAAGTTATTCTGAATTTGAGTCAATGGTGAAAATAAAGTCGTTCAAAGACAATAATTATTTCCCATTGTCAAGAGGTGATCATCAATTTCAGTCTACATGTAATATTCATGAAAAATAATGGTCCTCTAGAAACTTTAGCCATTTTCTGTCAATTTTGGGAAGATGCCGTTGGCAACACAATTTGGAATTTTAATGCAAATTGGTGCATTCATGCTCTGTATTGCATTGAAATGCAGCACATAAAATATCAGTTCAAGTATTTAGGGAGCTACAGAAAATGACCTGAAACTTGAAGATGTATATCATGCAGTCAAACTCTGTTCATTTTATGTAAATACATTGCATAACTTGTCTCTAACATAAATGTTGTCATGTGACTTATATAAAGATAATCATTATAAATTCAGTATATCAATATTGACAAAGATTTCAAGCTTATAAGGAGCAATTGACCTTTCACAGTTTTGCAATGCTTCAATGTTTACAAAATAATGTGATACACAGCTTTGCAAAGCTTCAATATTTCATATGCTGAAATAATGCAAAGTGAAAAAAAAAGAACTTGATGAAAAAACATAGCCTTTTAAACCTACAAACTAATAATCAATTAATCCATGGCCGCCTTAGGTCACAGAATGTGCGTAAGACTGGACACTTAAATACATGTAACATGTGCTTCATAAAAATACACCAGTGATAGTATGCGAATATCTCTAGTTATTTTAGTAATTTTATGATGAAGGAAGTGTTTTACAGCAGAAAATGAGCAAACATGTATACAGTGGAACCTTGCCTAAAGACCACCTCACAATATTGACTATCACATTCGAGTCTGATTACCTACTAGGGCATTTCAACAGGGCAGGAGATTGGTAAGGAATTCTTTTTCGCCATACAGGCTAAGACTTCAAAGATTGAATTACCCAACACCAAGTTTAAGGAGACCATACATTTTTGTACATTTTGTGATGTTTAAAAAGATTCTATTTAGGTTCATGACTGCATGTGGTAAGGGGAAAATACTCAGCACGCCAACTAGTTTCCTTTTTTTAGTCTTCAAAAAGAAAACCCAAAGTGCGGAATAGATACCAATCAAGAAAATTTGATTCGCCATACAGGAAAACTCAATGGAAAATTTGTTAAACCAGTGGCATTTCCATTCGCCATTGGCAAATGGGCAATGGTTAATTTCTAACCCTGTTTCAGTCTTACTCAGGAGGGCATTTCACTAATCAGACCAATTTGAGTTGGTTCCTTTAGTGATCTTAATATTGAGGTTCTACTGTATTTTGAATCTTTGTTGCTCAATCTGATGGGTACTCATACTCTCTCCACTTATTCCACCAGCAAGGACTTTTGTATTTTGTTTACACAGTTGTCTCCCTTTATCAGCATGTAAGATTTGAGATTTTGTCTAAATGGTAACTTTTACAATTAACAGCATATTTCATTATTAAGATTTGGTTGATATGAAAACATGCAATACCTGCATATGCTACGTGTATATAGCAGACATAAATAAGGGTGAAAAATGATTCAGTCTAATTGACAATATTTGTGTTCACTGAAAGTTAGCCAACAAAGGGTAACATTTTGTCAATATTGACACTGTCATCCCAGTAGAACAACCACTTTCTCGTGCCCATGATGTGAAGCTATTGCAGGCAATATTTCATGCATGCATGTGTATATAAAACACATAGAAATGGCATTTCGGTAATATCACTCTGAAAATAGTCTATTAAATTTCAATGCAGAGTACATGCATATGTACAAAATAAGCATGCATAATGATATTGTGAGTGAAAGCACAGCATAAGTAAAAAATATTTAATGGGGTCATAATGCTTTATGCTTGTTGAGGGGGAAACTAACATGTAGACTCCCCTTTTAGTCTTGTACTTCTTACAGAGATTTGTTGGTTGTATTAATTGTTGTTTAACGTCCCATTCAAGAATATTTCTCTCATATGGAGACGCCACCATGTGTCGGTAAAGGGTGACAAATTTTGCCTTTGCTCGGCACTTATGGCTGTAGAGCAGGGAGGGTTCTTTAACATGCCAACACCTACTGTGATATGGGACCTCAGTTTTTCCGCTGTCTCATCCAAAAGACATGGACAGCCAATTGCGATGTGGCTTGGGCTTGAACCCTGGACCTAATGACTAGAAGTCAAACATATTAGCTACTAGGCCATGGCAGCCCTTCTCTCAAAAGTAGTCTAAACAGAATTTTTGATTTCTTCTGTGATCCCACTTGAGCCTCATGTATACATACTGTGGTTTTAGTCTACTTCAAGACTGAGTCCCAATGAATCTTCAATAGCTCTCAATTATCTCCCCTTAACGAAACCTTTATTTTTTAATAGAATGACCTTAAATCTCTTATATCTTTATCTTTAAGAATTACCACATGCTATATCAAACTTACAGACCTAGAGCAATTCACAGGTTGATTTTTATATAAATATGATTTATAATAGTATTATACATTTTTGGGGGTATCCATAATGAAAACTACTGTGTGGTGTAGTTAACATGTATGCACAGTGTACTCCTCACTTTAGGGTTGACATGCACTTAAGTACTCCTGTCCTATCCAAAAAAAAATTTATTGACGGGAGGAGAGGAAAGAGAACCCTGCCATGTATATGATGAATCCCCCTCCCATTCAGGCTACTTACAAAGAACAAAAACTTGATCTAGAATTAATAATACGTTAAAAAAAAAATAGATGTGCCATCCAAAGAAGTTGTGTCATTTTTGCTTTGAATAAAAAGCACAAAAACCACATAGATTAGTTTATAATAGATCAGCATGCACTTGTTACAATCCAAACCAAGCAGAGACTGCAGGAAGAGACAAAAAAGAAGGTTTTAGTTTGTTATAAGAGGGAACATTACAGATCAGTATTATTATGTATACACAAGAGTTTTATATTTATGTCAGCGAGGATTAATATATATACTTTGTACACAGTAACTTACATCAGAACTCTGGAAAAATAGAAAAATTACAGATTTATCAATTCTGACAAAGAAACACATAGAAATAAATTGTCAAAATATACAATAGTTCATATGAACAAGCATGTATAGCTCAAATATTTGTTGATATACATGTACATGTATTTTGAACATGAAATGAATTGTAAAGACCCTAAAATGGATCTTACAGGTCTAATAACTTAGGACTGTCAAAAGGACCATTTCACTAATCTATAAGGAAATTATATGATCATTTCTCATCCTCTTTTCCTCGAAAATACTAGGTAATATGAAGTATACACCTAATTTACATTACGTGACAACCCTTAAGATGTTTACCAATAATATAAATTATAATACTAGGTATGCACATTTCAATCAAGTCTAATGATATACATGTACATCTAGTTCCACAATCAATTAATTTGAGTGAAATTTGGTCAGCTTGCTTTAATGACCTCAAATAATCTTCCGTTCAGTGTTTCTGTGAATGAGGTCTAGATCATCCCCTGGAATAAATTCTTGTTGTTACAAATACAAACTTAACCATTAATTATTAATGAAAACAGTTGTGTTAGATGAGTACATGTACCAAATCAGATCATAGTCTTAATGACCTATGATTGAACTTCATCCATGCAAGGTACAACATTAATCTAGGTAAATATTGGAAATGTTTTGGCTAGACTGCAAAATATATTCAAAAGACTCTCAAATACATAATGGAGGTCGCATTAACCAGAAAATACAAATCTTCTAGAAAAGAGTAAATTTCATTCCCATATCCTAAGTGTCAAGATTTGTTCAGATTGAAATTTCAACCAGAGTTTGCAAAGAATAGTTTGCTAAATATTGTGATTTGCTTTGCAATCTAACCAACAAGCACCATTCTTTCTCGTATTCCATATGACATACATATCTTTTATGTCATGCATTGTCAATGTTAGCCAAATTCAGCATGCAGACAATATGATATCATGTCTAAATACATGTACTGTATACAGGGAAATTTTTGCCCCCCCCCTTTTATTTTCATCCCCATCATCAGTGGGCAAATTCAAAATGGTATATTCAATAAATTGGAGTATGACAAAACTGGGTGAATTCAAAAGAGGGCGAAACTGTTTGCAAGTACATTAGGGCAAATACATGTAATGAGACAGGGCGAAAATAACCCTGAGTACAGTATTATCTCTTCACTCATTAACTGTGAGGATATAGGTGATCATAAAATGATCACATTAGAACATGCACCATGCTTGTTACAGAGGACCAGTATCAAGACAGATATATGACATTGCACCTCAATGACACAACAACACTAACACTAGTGAGGGCACTGGTGATCACAGTACAATCACATTTTGATGTTACATGCATGCAATATGAACATTAAGGTCAGAACCAGCATCAATACATCATTGACATTACAATCAAACAGTGCTCCAGATAGAATGCGTTACTATGTATTTTACCCCTTTAAATTGACAAAAACATGTTGTTACTGATATTTATGCGTACATTTTACGGCACTCACTATTCTGATTATTTCTCAAATTTCCATAACACGCACATATTCCTAATACTCCATCTAGATTTTGAAACCTTAAGATAAAAATAAATTAGTTTCCTTGTACGTGTACGGTACTAGTGAAGAATAATTTCAGCTTTGTGTTTTGTTTATCAGGGTACCGGTAATAACCAAAAGGCATTCTGCAGGTATTTCATAAATTCATACTGAAAATTATCTGGAGCACTGATCAAGTCTTAATATTAAATCTACACTCATTTGCAACACAACACCATTGAAAGTATCAGTACTGGTAATTACTTTGGTGATTATATATATTAGGTCATGCAACATGCAAATTAGACAGAATCAGTATCGAGATAGCATATCCTTAAATGTTTACATCTACACTCATTACCAATACAACACCTGAGTGAGAAAGCATTGGTAACCATAGTATAGTCATGTCAGGTGTGATGTGTAAATTAAATTGGCATCTTTCTGTTCTACAACTTGGGGGTCAGACTTTTACATTCAAGAACTGCCACAGAGCTTGCATTTTTTAACACATTGTGAAACATGCCTCATATTTGCTAATTGAGGGGCATGAAATACTGATAGCCGGTGCTAGTACATGTACATGTATATACATAATTGAAGTCTGACACCCAGTTTTCTAAGAACACAGAAATGCCTATATTAGTACTGTGCACCCTTTCAAATATAATTTTCGCATGAAAAACAAAATATTCACCTGTGACTCCTGTTAAGAAGGAAATAAAAGACAAAAATATTCTAATTATCATAACACATAAAAAAAAAAAACAAAACAAAAAACAAGATTCATCATTGTACATAAAGTATAACTCAATACTACATGTATGTCATGGTAACATCGATATGAGGGGTGCGGTAATAGCATGCCAACTTCCCTGACCCTTTATGTTAAACACTCTGACAAGTGAAGTTTTGCTTTTTATTTGCCCCACCAACAAGTACTGAAGTATTGTTTTAAAGGGGGTCACAACTTGTAATGATAAGGGCAAGTTAATTTATGTTCATGGGCAAGTAGATTTTTCAAATTTATTTACCCAAGAACATGTGCCCAATGCACATATTTCCACATCCCCAAGTACTAAACATACAATGTACATGTACATCAAGAAATCAAAAAGAGAATGTCTTTGCATGACCTTCCCCTTCCCTTGTTTACTGTGTAGAATTCTAAGTCTAACATATAAGACCTCTCCCATAGCCCTTTTCTTCTTTGACTTCCTCATGATCACATTTTCTAATATTGCTTCAATTTAAATCCCATTTGACAAAATTTTTGCAAAAATAGAATATCTATATATATATTAATTGGAACAGTAGTCAGTCAACGTACAACATTTTAAAAACTTTGACACCAAGTTGCATAAAACCTGTTATAATTTGTAAAGGCAATAGAGATTTTCTAGTACTTGATATCCTCATTATTTTTTTTTTCATTTTCCATTTTTTCTCTCAATAGGTTATCATGTTAATTTATTCAGTAAACATGTATTTAAATGAATATATGTGTATAATAATTTATGCAATAAAATCATACAGTGGAACTTCACAATTCAGACCTTATTGACTAGGTTGATTTGGTCTGATTATTGAGGTAAACTGTATAGAAAGGTCTGTCCTCAATAAATTTAGTAAAATTCAATGTTTAAAATCTTTGAATTTAAGCAGCCTGTTGGTAAAGATTGTCTCTTTGTGATGTTCCACTATACATGTGTATAAATATGCATGTATTGCTATATAAGTTGATAATATAAAATAAGTTGTGTGTGTATAGTTATTTGACTTATTTTGTGTAGTTATTTTAAAAAGATTAATGTACAGGAATATTTGAAATACATCAAGATCTGTAAGTAACATACATTTACTTATACAGCAGCATTGTCTCATTAGATACAATATACATTTAGTATATACTATGTGAGTAAAATGTGCCCACATGCAGTAAAATGTGATATGTTAGACTTAAAAGTACATATGAACTGACAACACTGTATAATACTAATACATTGATTATTTTGTGTATATAAATCTCACACATGCATTTAATGTCACTGCCACAATAAATTTAAATGGTCAATCAAATTAACACATACACCTCTGTTTTCAAATAAAACTAGAGTGGTCAGAATAAATTACCCACTGCAGAAATTTAACTCAGAAGATTCTGCTTATCAAAACCTCTTTACCAAACAACTATTGCACGGTCAAAGTTCACAGTCAAGATCACTAGGTCAATGACTGAGACATCAGTCATGCTGAAGACAGACAAATACAGGGACAGATATTTCTACCATAACATGCGTAGTTTAATCAGAATAAAACGGCTGTATAATTGAGGCTGCAGTTGATTAAATATAATCGATTAACCACACGTGGTTAACGTCTTCCGAGCATTTTGATTGTCTGATACGTCAGGAAATTCAATTATGACGTCATCGACTTTGAAGTCACAATACATTGAGTGGGCTTACATTATGGCTGGAAAAAATAATTCCTTTTGACGTTTTCAATACTTTGATTTGCAAAATATTCTAGTGTTATGGTAGAAACAAATTACACAACTCGTTTGGATTGATTATCATGTTTATCTTACTCTCATTAGTTAACCCTTTCAACACCACAGACCGAAATAGACTTGTCTAACACAGTAGAAAAGAGCATACCATTCTGATACTTGGGGTTGAAAGGGTTAATGTTCAAAGTCTCAAAACGCTCGCTAAAGCTCGCGCTTTGAAACTTTGAAAATGAACTAACTCGAGTTGGATAAACATGATAATCAATCCCAACTTGTTGTGTAATCTCTATATAATCATACTGGGACCTTATTCACAAAACATCCATTATAAAGCATCCGTAACTTCTGTGAAACTGTTCCGTAACACACTAATTTCGTGTTCACAAAAGATTTTGAATTTTACACTTGTAAACTTGACAGGGTTGTCTCCATTAAAGATAATGAGTTGTGTAAACATTCCGTAACAACCTCAATTGCGGAATTTCCACATGCTTCGTGAATGAGGTCCCTGTGGTGGCAGTTTACTTCCTTGGTGGCAGGCCATTGTATCACAATATCTTTGCAGAGCCGTGTGATACCTGTACCTGTCTAAGTGACATTGTCAACATGCTTTGATGGCGTAATGATAAGTTATAATTACTGAAGACAATTACACAAGTATGGTGAGTATTGTGTTAAGTTCATTAAAACTCATTACATGTACATATATATAGATGTTAAAATAATAACAAAAACTGAATTACCAAACTTTCTGCCTGAAAATAAGATAAAGAAGACAGATAAGCTTACAGATTAATTTAAACTGCAATATTCAAAATATTACATAGAAACCATATTTGAAGTATAAAACATTGAACCCTAATTATACATGTAATTATATCTTCAATGTGCGCGGTTTCTATGCCATGTCGCAAGTATATCTAATGAAATCAGATCAAGTTTAGGGACGTACATATTTGGTTGGTTGAATTGTTATTAAACAGCCCACTCAAGAATCTTTCATTTACATAGAGACGTCACCATGTGCCGGTGAAGGGCCACAAATTCTACCAATGCTTGGCACTTATGGCCA
>JACSZP010045029.1:0-10006 GCA_016161895.1 Pinna nobilis | reverse complement strand
CATAGATAAACACTACACGAGCCGAGTAATAATCAGCAGGGTTCTTCCTTTGCAAATTTGAAAACAATTAATGGCTTCACTAATTACCTGCTTAAATAGGTTATTATCCAGTGTAATAAACAATCGGCATTGGAAAAGTAGCCCCTATAAACACACTACAATGCCGCTACAATGTACGTAATCAGCACACACTGCGTGGCCCTGATTATGCATATGAGCAGAGGCATAACGTCTCTGATATGAGTAAGAGCTCCTACATGTAGCATATGCATATTCAGGACCGCAACTCAATCAGTAACTGAACAAAAAGATTCTAAAAACTTTAATTGTATGTGTATACATTTTACTATCGTTAAATGAAAACTCTAAAATGAATAGAATTTTACAATCATTGTGGCACCCACATGGTACTGAATACGAAAATAAACACTTAGCTTTACTTCGATGTAGACCAAAATAGTAGTGATGCAACAGTGGATGACTTGACTTCGGAGTTGGTTCTAGTATCGTACATTGCTAATCAACTCAGTTTTATGTAATCAACAAACTCAAAAGAGGTACTCAAATGTTTTTAACCACAGATAAAATTACCGCAGGATATATTTTACAATAAATATGCGGATCTTCTCTGATAAAAAAAAATGTCTGGAAACAATGGGGGACATAACATTTGTCTGTACGAGCGAACAATCCGGATAATCGGCGTCCGGATAATCGGCGCTTGACTGTAGCATAGAAAAAGGAAAATATTACATGATGTATATTGCAGTTCATAATGAATTTGCAGCAGACATTATGATTATATTTTCTTTTGTAGATATTAGATCAAAACATGCATTTCAATGCAAATGATTTATAATATTGCATGAGGAGATGTTTTAAACAGTTGGAATAAAAATCAAATTCATGTAACATATCACCAAAATAGAACATGTAAAATTTTGTCAAATGTTATTGCTGTTGACCTGTTAGCATACTTTCATTACATTTCTATTACAGGTTTGCTGTATGCAGTAGGTGGTTATGATGGAGCGTCCAGGCAGTGCTTGAGTTCAGTAGAATGTTACAATCCCATGACAGATATATGGACTCATGTCCCTGAGATGTCCTGTAGGAGGAGTGGTGCTGGTATGCCAGTCCATCTGAAATTAATTATATTCCTATCAACAGCAGCCTTAACATGTTTTCTCTTGGTCTTCTTTCTATCAGTGTGATTGTTTTAATCATTTTACGCTCAGAGCTATATGTATACATCAGACAAATAATTAAGATGTGTATGGAATGAAATAGAGTAAACTGATATTTTGATTGGTCCATTTTGACATATTTATATAAGTGAATTATGATCTTAAGTTTTTTAACTCATTTACCCCTAAAGACACATTTGGATTCACCTTAATCATTGATTTAATGAAGAGTCCATTGTATTTTAGGGGATAATGGGTTAAGTATGGGTTGATGTTTGTTTTTAAATCAGGTTCATTTGCTGATTTTTAGCCTACCATTATACTGATGGTAGGCCAATCAAATCACTTTTTGACCACGATTCATGGTCTGTAGTCCATTGTCCTTCTTTAAACAACTACCGTTATCACTATTTCTGAGAAAATACTGAAGGTATCATATCTTTCTCAAACTGGATGTTCTCTTTAGGGTCTAGTTTTGTGTGGCAAAATTAAAGGGCTCAAAGGAAGAAACAAATTTAATATTTTTTAAGCCATATACACAATGCACATAAATTAGAACCTATTGGATTTTCAAAACATGTATATAGCTATGTAAGATATTAGTAGGTAACTCTGAGTTCTCTTAGCAAGGAAAGTTTCAAGGTCATCAGATGAAAGGTCAAGGTCACAGAAATTTTTGAAATTTTTAAAGCCATGTACATATTTCTAATAAAGCATGTAGCCACTCTCCCTGCTTGGGTTAAGACAGTGGAGTGGGTTTAAATAGACAAGTGCCAAATGAACTGTTCAATCTGACTGGTCCTTTTGCTGAGTAAAATATGCATCTTAAACTTGTTTCTATTTAAATTGAATTGAAAATCCATTTAGACATCAGCATGATTTGTGCAATATTTCAATTGTAGGTTTGATAGGTCAGAGATTCCTGCTTTGATAAAATTTATATTTTCTATTTCAGGTGTAGGAGTAGTTGATGGACTATTATATGCTGTTGGAGGCCATGATGGACCACTAGTGAGGAAAAGTGTTGAAGTTTATAATTTTGAAACTAATACATGGTCGCAAGCCGGTGATATGCATCTGTGTCGCAGAAATGCAGGTATGTAATGAACACTTACTTAGCAATGTTCAAAAAGGGGAGGTGCTCAATATGAAAAATAAGCTTTTGTATAGGGATATTATCAGAAAAAGACAATTTTCCCTACATCAACAGAAACATTGAAAATATGACTACCACAAAAGTTACATAGAAATCATAGGAGTAATAACAGTGATAAAGTAGAAAGCTTTAACATTGATTATATACAGTCAAACTAGTGTTACATGTCAGCACCGGGACCTCTGTGGCTTAGTGGTTAGTGAGATTGACTTCTGATCGTGAGGTCTGGGGATTGGGTCCCATGTCACAGTAGTTGTTGGCATTTTAATGAAGCCTCTTTGCTCCGTGGTCATAAGTGCCAACCATAGGCAAAATTGTCACCCTTCACCAGCACACAGTGATGTCTCCATGTAAGAATGGCCAAACATATCTAACCTCAATGATAATGTGAGAAAACCAAATTTTTACTGCTTATAACATGTATTATTTTGTAAGCATAACACTTTATTGTTTCAAAATATTTTACTACAGTAAATACATAAATACAATATGGTTCAATTGAAGTAAGAATTGTAGATTAAAAAGACCTGATTTGCTCTAGAAATCTTACAGTACTCAAGTTTTAGAATTACTGGACAAAACATAACATTTCCAAATTGCTGACTCGCGGCACATCTTATTATAAGTGTACCATGCAAGATACCACATTCATCAAAAGCTCTGAATGGTTCAATGGTAATTATAAACTTCTAGTTCCCTACTAGCAAACTAACTGGCTGGGACTTGTGGTTTCCTTCCTGTCTATCTGTTTGTTTATCTGTTATGCCCCAGTTTTGAGGACTTAATTTCGCTGCTGTCACAGATATTGAAATGAGAATTTGTTTATCAGTGTATTTCAGTGGGTTAACCCTTTCAACCCCAAGTATCAGAATGGTATGCTCTATTACATTGTCTGGACCAGTCTAAATTGGTCTGTGGTGTTGAAAGGGTAGATCCAGTTTGAGTTTCATCCCAATTGACCTACTTTAGTTAATACATGGCTTTTTGAACTCGACCCTCTTGCAGATGGATACTTGTATCGCTTTGAGATTAAACATATATTTTCATTTGCTTGACAAAGAGGTTCTCAAATATGTCTCCACAACTTATTGTGTACATTTTTTTAGCTAGCTGTATATGTTTGTGTATTTTCTATTCTATTTTGCAGGTGTCATTGCTAATAGTGGATTTCTATATGTTGTGGGAGGCGATGATGGTTCGTCAAACCTAGGATCTGTGGAATGCTTTGATCCAAAGTCAAATACTTGGACACTACTGAATTCCAGTATGATGACAGGCAGAAGTTATGCCGGAGTATGTGTAATAGACAAGCCTGTTTTATGATATCAAGCTATTTATCTACATATTTGTCCAATCATCATACTATCTGCGATAATTCAAACATTAGGGCATATCAAGAGAGTCTGGGAGTATCCCAATGGCTTGAGTCTGTCTCAGCATAGCCTGAGATAGCCCAGTGTTAAGGCTGTGTTATAGTTTGTGGACTAGGAATAACCCAGGTGCCCAAGTCAATGCTTGTAAAGCTCTCCATATTGTGCTACAGTGATAAAAGAGTTGTCCAATGTTTTTGCAATTAAGTACACAAATATGTACAATGTATATGGTTTCTAAGCATTGGGCCATTAGAATCTTATGTCTTGCATCAAAGATGCACTCTGTACCTGGGAAAGCTTGACATACTTCTGATGATCTAAGAGATTACAGACAAGTCGATTTGGATGTTGTTTTCTGTACCTGGAAAGCTTGATATACAGCTTGTGATCCAAGACAATACAGACAAGTTGACTTGGATACTGTTTTCCGTACCTGGGAAAGCTTGACATACTTCTAATGATCAAAGAGGTTACAGACAAGTTGANNATCAAAGAGGTTACAGACAAGTTGATCTGGATGCTGTTTTCTGTACCTGGAGAAGCTTGACATACATTCAATGATCCAAGAGATTACAGACAAGTTGATCTGGATGTTATTTTCTGTACCTGGAGAAGCTTGACATACATTCAATGATCCAAGAGATTACAGACAAGTTTATTTGGATGCTGTTCCTGGACACTGTTGATCAGTAGAGAGTTATTAGATTATTTACATGGTCACCTTCCGTCTATGTGTGTTTCGTACCTACATGTACTCCATAATTAAATTATGATTTATTATGATATATTTTAGTTCATCAATATATTGTGTTGTGATAAAGTTGGACTAGTGAGAATTCCTGATTTCTTACCAAGTGTGTTTACTTTTTTTGAATGACCAAATCAGTTCTAGGATAACCTTGAGCAATTAAAAATATCACTCACCATGAAATTAGCCTCGTATATCATGACTTTAGATTGTACCGGTAAATTTAGTTTTTAGTCACCTTAATAACTTGTGAATTGCAATACCTCAACATGCAAGTGTCCAATGGGTCAAACGCTTGGAGATTTATCACTACACATGTTCAACTTGTCTTTGAAGCAGAGTGGTATAAATGCAACCCAAAGATTTCATGGACTTAAATGCTAATAGCTATTACAAATGAACTGGAAAGATGTACAATGTCATGCTCAGTATAGGAAACATTTAAAGATACATTTGGACTCATTTTTCATCTTCACAGAATTAAAAAATTGAAATATCACATTTGCAACAGCATATAATTAGAGGATGTTGCTGATAAAATACAAAGAAATATGCACGCAATATATAGATATTGTCGTTTAAAAAATAAATAATACACGATTACGGGTTGTATTCATTTCCCGCCATTTTAACAGACATGATCCATGCCTATAAGTAAGGCGAATTACACGGACATTTAAACGTTGATTTGACAATTTTTAATGTGTAAATCGCTTAATTATATCCATTTGTACATCATTCCGCCGTTATCTAGTGTACGACAAATTTTTGCTAAGTGAGTCCAAGTGTACCTTTAATGGTGACCGGGTTGACCACTTGGTCTTAGTATGTGTGTATACAAATCAGTATTTCAGTATGGCCTGTACGCTACATGTACTTGACAATTGGTTTTGTTTATAATGCTGGTAATACAGCAGGGCCAAGTTGCACAATACATTGTTAAATTATCTCGTAGTTAGTCACTAACTACACGTTTTAAATTTTAGCTTGACATTTGCAAATTATATGGGTTAACGCTATTGCAGAATTGTTTAGTTAATAACTAGTTTACTAATAAAAATTTTATTTTTACAGTTACCATTACCATAAATTTAACCGTCAGTAAGTTCAAAGTTAAATTTAACTGTACATGTATATGAATTTATTGTACTACTGAACTATTGTGCAACTGGATCCATATCTGCTAAATATTTCAACTTTTACCTCCTGTTCCTATGGTTGTGTAGAATGTATTAATTAAATTGTGTTTGATGTTATGTCCAATTCCATCTTTGATGTTTAGGGTTATAAGTCGTTTCACAAAGATATTTCAGTCCTATATTTATGATTTATTAACTTTAGAAAAGACTTGAATATACTGCGGTGCAGAGTGAGATGTCAACAAAATAATCACTTTTATTTTTACAATGGGAAAATGATGTTAGACATTGAAAAGATGGTTAAAATCAAAAGTTTCAACTTTAATTTAATTTTAAAAATCATTATAATTAGGTCTGCAGCTGCAGATTAAAAAAAGAACAACAATGAATAAAAAAAAGTGTGGTCTTATGTGTACTTAGAAATTAACACAAATTGAATAACTCGTAAAAAATCAAAATTAGCAAAAGTGATGATGTAGTGCACAAGTTTCTGTACGTGTACACATGTTGCTGAATCTCTGTATATGTATCATTATTGATAGAAAGTCCACTACAGGTGTTGAAAATAGCTTCAGTGTACATGTGATTGTTAAACACTTTTTGTCGAGTGTATCAGCACATCCACATCTATGTGTATTTTTTGGCAACATCTTGATGTGTGCATTCTCATGGTGATACTTATTTGTAAAGAGTAGTTGTTAACTTAATGCAAAGCTTGTATTTTTCACATGCAAAGTTGATTTTTCTTAATTAGCAAGTAAGTTTGACTTAGAATAGTTATGCTTGCACATGATTGTGTTTCAAAAGGTTTGCAGGTTTTTTTTTCAAGATATTCATTGTGTTAGAAATATAGAAACTTTACCAGACCAGAAGATAGTTTACCAGACCAAACAGGATCAAAATGGTAATTAAAGGGAGGGGGGCAATAAAGCAATCCATATATGTGAATTTTATCTTATTTTTCTAGTGGCTATATAACATTCTCATCATTCCATTTTAGAAAAAGGGTCCAGTTCTCACTTTTCTGCCTGAAGTCTGAAAAGTACCGGTAATCAATATCACTTCCAAAACTTAATGATTCTTCTAAGACAACATTCATACAGTCTAACCTGCCTTAGTGACCCACTGCAATTAAAGGAAAACCTGTCTTATGTGACCTAAATGAGTGGTTCCCAAAATTGCTTTTTCCTATGTAAATAACCTGAATTAAGAAACCACCTGTCTTTTGTGACCCTTTTTCTCCTTTCCCTTGGAGGGTCTCTTAAAACAGGTTTGACTGTATGTTTATTAATGACTAGGACGTTCATTTAGGGTCATTACCTTTGACCTAGTGACATTGTATTTTGTACTTAAGAAAAACTTGGATTTAAGTTTTGAACTGTGGTGGATTTTTCATATATAGGCCTACATAGGTTCCTCATGACCAAGGCTTTAATTTAGGGTCATGACTGATTTTTTTTTCCAAGGTACAATGTCATGAAATGTAAGAAGAAGGTTCCATATTAAAATTGCATGCCTTATATAATTTATTTGATAATTTACAGTGATCTTTGTTGTCCTCTAACAAACTTTTTGTTTATTTTCTGTTACTATGAGAGATCTGGATCACAGATGTAACTGTTGGTTCTAATTCAATCTGTGTTTGATAATGTCTAATTCATCAGCTCCTGTAGTACACATATGGGTTGTTATAAGGTTGTGTCACCTATTGACAATTTTTTATTCTTAACTATGAGTGTATTGGCACTTTTTTAAAACTGTGCCATTATAAACAATTGACCAATTCCAGGCATTCAGTCCGACAGAGTTCTAAAACTTAGAACGAATATTATAGTTTTGTTAATGGCATTTTGTATGCTGGTAGCTTCAAGCTCTATACATAGGCCTATTTAAAACTGACATTTCGATTGTGATTTTGCTGTGTAGAATAGTGTGTCATAGTGTAGAAATGTGGTTGGTTACATTTTATTTGTTTGTTGTAATATTGTACATTTGTGTATTTAATGCCACTGTACATGCCGGTAATGTGAATTTGCTAATAATGTATGCAAAATGGGAACAATGATCTAGCCCTTTTAATAAAAGTCTTCTCAATTTGTGTACATTTTATTATATCTTCCTGCATTATACATGTATACATGTATATATACAATATATATACAGTGGAGTTGGTCTATAACGAAGTCAAAGGGGATTGGCTTTGACTTCGTTATAGGCATCCTTCGTTTTAAGCATCATAATTTACTACATTTATAGATACTGTATAAAGGGTTATTTTTGTCCCGTGTTATTTTTGCCCTTATGCACTTGCAAACAGTTTTGCCCAGTTTTAGATATGCCCAGTCTCGACATAATTCTACTCAATCAATTTACATTTTTGAATTCGTCCCATTTTGAATTCACCCACTGACGAAAAGGGCGAAAGGGGCGAAAATAAAACAAAGGCAAAAATTTCCCTGTATACAGTAATAGTAATTCTTCTCTGGGATTTTATTCCTCTTCGTTAAAGCACTTTAAGGGGCCTCCGTGGCCGAGTGGTTAGCGTGTTCGACTTCGAATCGAAAAGTCCAGAATTCGATTCCCGCAGCGCCACTCCGCGGTTGGCCGTCCCTTCTTTCGGATGAGACAGTAAAAACCGAGGTCCCGTGTCACAGTAGGTGTTGGCACGTTACAGAACTCTCCCTGCTCTACGGCCATAAGTGCCGAGCACAGGCAAAGTTTGTCGCCCTTCATCGACATACGGTGGCGTCTCCATATGAGTGAAATATTCTTGAGTGGGACGTTAAACAACAACAAAACAAAAAAAGCACTTTAAGCGGATACGTTATAGACCGACTCTACTGTTCATATATTATAAGTGATCAATGCTGTCATAAGAGTGATATGGTTTCATATCACATACCCAAGTTCCATATTGCCAGCGGCAAGGTGGTAACTGGCATGTGATGTGAAGTCGCATCATCTGTATGGCAATTTGTCAATCTTCTGAATGTTAAATAGAGAATTACAGCAACATGTACCACGTATGTACACAATCCATTTAACATTTTATGTAATGCATCAATGCAATCTGGATCAAACTTCACCTCTCAGTTTATATTTAAGCTAAACAAGAACAAAATACTGGTAAAGAATTGACTATAAAAATAAATCTTGTAATGGCTTAGTTTAAACGAGCTTAGTATTTATGGGTAAGTAGTGCAAAATATTTTCTAAAGTAAGGATGTCAAGATTAAGATAAAGAAGCCAACAGAGAATGGTTAAGAGTTTCTTCCCTTTACTGATGCACAGTGGATATGAAAAAAACGTATAGGCTTATTGCCATATGGCTAGATGAAAGTTGTATATTGACCAATGAACACAAAGATTTTTTTTCATTCAGAAGGGTGACAAATGTCGGTACATATATATACATATGTCAGTTGAGCATGGGTCATTGTATGGGTACATTTATAGTCTGACTGATATAAATCTGAATTTGTTACTTTCGCAAACATCCATTTTATTTTTTAAGCTATTAGATCTCATATTTGTATAAAAAAGCACAGATGACATTTTTGATGACGCTATAAATAGCGTTAGATATATATATTTTTTGTTTCCATGAGAAATATCAATAAAGTTTTAAACTTGAATATAACTCCAAAAAAAAGGTTTAAAAAATTTAAGAAGAAAAAATAAGATTGTTAGATGTATGCCAGTTTAACATGAGCCATGGGTCATTGTATGGCTACATTTATAGTCTGACTGAGTATAAATCTGAATTTGTTACTTTCACAAACATCCATTTTATTTTTTAAGCCATTAGATCCCATATTTGTATAAAAAAGCAAATAGAAGACACTTTTTGATGACACACTATAAATAGCGTTAGATATACATGTATATATTTGTTGTTTCCATGAGAAATATCAATAAAGTTTTAGACTTGAATATAAACCAAAAAAAGGTTAAAAAAAATTTAAGAAAAAAAATAAGATTGTTAGAGCTCTTAAGATAAAAGAATGGTAAATTATTTTCAATATTTAACTTGATATCAGGTGATCAATACTCAATTCATCGTGTCCCACCCATGTGCGGATCTAGAGGGGGACCAAGGAGGTTTCCCCCACCCCTGGAATTTGCAAAATATATACCAATATTGGTCAATTATGCATAGATTCTCATTTTAACAGGGTTAGGTTTTCTCGTTTTACAAGTTGGACCCCCTCCCTGGAAAATAATCCTGGATCTGCGCATGGGATCCATAAGTATTTTATTAGCACATTTTCTTTAATAAAACTTGGTTTACCATGCAGGGTTAATTTATTGAGCGGGGTGTTACTCGCGTTCACACCTATCCGTTTTTTCTTAACCGCTTCCGCACCCGTCATCCGTCATCCGTCATGTGTGTACACACTTGT
>JACSZP010044998.1:6464-22248 GCA_016161895.1 Pinna nobilis | reverse complement strand
GGAAGGCAAATTATAGTATTTAGACACATTTCTTTGACTAGAATCTCTTTGGCTTAAATAAAACAATCTAACATTGATTGGTACAATATTCACAAACACATACCCGGTAGTTCAATCATATAAACCACTTGGTCAGACTCTAAAGTAGAAAAAGATTGGTTTGATTCGCTAGAGCCTATTAAGTGTATAACCCATTTTTAATCGAGGTGGGCTACTGACGAACAAGTTGATTTTACAGGGGTTCCAATAGTCTCGATAAAAGTCAGCTTTTCGTAAATTCTACGGTCGGTACAATGATCTGGTTTACCGATACGGCCTGTCATTGGGTCGAATGCTGTCTGACATGTTTCATAACGGTTGTTAGAGCCTTCTTTACACACGGATTACTCCGTTTACCTGATCAAGACATAGGGCGCACGGCGGGTGTGACCAGTCAACAGGGGATGTTTACTCCTCCTAGGCACCTGATCCCACCTCTGGTGTATCCAGGGATCCGTGTTTGCCCAACTCCTTATTTTGCAATTTTTGTAGGAATTGTGAGATCGATCACTGTTCGTTTCCTTTACCTTTTTATCCAACAAATTTTCATGAAATTCTAAGTCTAGACTTTTGTTTTTAACATTGTCCTTTTCTTTATTTTCTTACTGTTTAGTTATACTTTTAAGGCTATCTAAAAACAAATTACCCAGAATGATATATTTTTGAACCCGATATTCTTGCAAAACAATGTAACTCATTTAGACAATTCTCGACCAATGTTCATCAAATTTATGTTTTGCCTGCTGATTCTTCTGGCGATTGATTGGTTTCTGTAAATTTCATATAATATCTGATGAAATAGTAGGTCTCTGAGTATTCTCTTAAAGCATAGTCGGAAATAATTCTAGATATTATGTGTGATTTGTACCAAGCCGTAGTTCTATGGTTCAGCTGGGTGATGTAGGTGCCATCATGTTATGCTCTTCGTGAAAGCATATTACTAATGGATGTATACATACACATGCATTGAAATCATCGCTTAGGCTATAATATTATGTCATATTTAGTAATCTATGCTTTGTCCTGGTGCAACCTATTTAGTTCACAGATATTCGTCCTTAATGTTTATTTATTTTCTGAGCTATCATTGTTACTATAGGGATCTCTTGCTTTGCTTTTCATATCTGAAAGTTGTGGTTTTGCAAACAAATAAATCTTTTCTTTTACGCTTTTTGCAATGGAAGTGAATCAAGGAGACCCATTCAAAATATGAAAAATAAACCCTGTACAGTTTTGAAAAATAAAGAACCCCCATATTCTATAGAAAATAGCTACAGGTGAAATACTGAATCTGCTTTTGTTTTATTTTTCAACCTGGGTTATAAAAACATCTTACATTCCAACACAAATCGTTTCGTCTTTGATCGGTATCATTTTATCTAGTTATAAAGATCATTTGAGCTGTATAATTGCGGTTTCTATCTTTTGCAACATTGAAGATTTTAACCTATGTTAAGGACCTACTCGACGCTGTTAGGATTATCTCTGCCAATCCTACAGACAGGAACTCGATTATGTGTTTGTACGATTCTTCAAGGGAGCAACATCCACCAATCCTACAGAGAGAAACTCGGTTATGTGTCTGCACGATTCTTCAAGAGAGCAACATCCACCAATCCTACAGAGAGAAACTCGGTTATGTGTCTGCACGATTTGTCAAATGCGCAACAATCACCGGAAAGCGTAAAGTAGTTGCTTCTATGAAAATGAATATCATAAACATCCCCAAAATCTTTACAGATCATAATATGGTGCGTATTCTTGAATACATAAAAGCAATACATTGAAACTAATAACTGTTTTGGAAAATAAAAGTACATTTGCATACTTAGGAAACTCACTTCATGCTTTATTCATGAAATGATAAAATCACTATTGTATTAACGATAAACTTAAGTTTTAATTCAAACATATAAGTTTGTGCACTTCAAGCTGTCGCTGTTTGAAATTTGACTTTAAATGGGCCTAAAATTTAAAAAGCGATTTCCTTTGGTGTACCGATGTCAGATATTTGCCTTTTCGTATCAGCTGGTACGTGGGTATTTCTCAGAGGATAATAAACGTCTTGTATACTGTAATCTCAATTACAAAAATTTTGATAACAATTTATCGCTTTTTTGAATTGTTAAAACTCTCAGCTTTGTATTTGCGGTTTCTACCTTGTACAGGTTTCAAATGTTTAACTTACGGTGGGAACCTACTCGACGCTCTTTGGATTATAATAAACAATCCCGTTAAGAGGCCCTTGCCGTAACAATCTGCCTCAATGAATATTATACTAAACAATCCCGTTAAGAGGCCCTTGCCGTAACAATCTACCCCAATGAATATTAAATTGAAAGTTCATTCACAAAATTCGCGCTATATATTAAAATATAATTATTGTAGAAGTACCTAGGGGTGTTCGTAAGCCCCATTCCAAATGTTTATGACAAGCTGATGAATTATACCTCGTAATAGTTATACCGTTGAAAGGAAATGCAAATCCCTAATGGGATGGGACCAGGTGTCCGGAAGGAGTAAGCGTTCCATGTTGGCATTCCACACCCGTTGCAAATGTTCCATGAAAAATCTACGAGTTCGTTAAAATGACAATTTCGGTTGAAATAATATATGTTCTTGATCTGTCTACGAAAAGGTAGTTACTGTAAATGACCATGTTTATA
Source organism: Pinna nobilis (assembly GCA_016161895.1). NCBI lineage: Eukaryota > Metazoa > Mollusca > Bivalvia > Pterioida > Pinnidae > Pinna > Pinna nobilis. The sequence goes on along the minus strand of JACSZP010044998.1, from coordinate 19,543 downwards.
AATATCATACAACATCCTTGAGAGGTAATTAAAGGTAACGGCTTCATTTACAGAAATTAACACTCTGCTTTCTAAAGTTTTTATTTTAAACTTAAACTACGTTTTTCAAAGATTATAGCAATCTCACAAATTTGGGAAAGTTTTAATTATCTAATTGTCATTTTACATTTTGAAGCAAATTTGCGCTTAAATGTATTTCCGTGTTAGCATAAAAATAGATATGAGTAAGTACAAAGGGAGTTTGGAAACATCTATGTTCCCATAGGATACAACAACTCGGGAATAATAGCGGGATCAACATGAAAACAATTGTGAATCGCAAATGGGATGGGACAAGGTGTTCGGAGGTGTCTTCGTTGTAATTATTTACGTTTTATACCAAATTCCTAAAATAAACTCCTAGAATATTCCAATAAAAGATAATTTGTTTTCTTTAGTCTTATCAGTCTTCCACCATTCACGAACTTCATATCACTATTTCCAAGAGGATAAATTAGACTTCTATCAAATTTTAAATATACATCCCCCTTGCCCCTAAAATTGGATATTGCTTTTATAAATTGATTTGAAAAACGAAAAGGATGGTATAAACATAGTATATCTAATTAACCCTCTGTGCAAATTGTGATGACTATTTCTTGGGTTGAGCAGAACAGAATTACATATACTTTACACAAGAGTGACAAAAACAAAATAATCATTGAATGAAATTCTATATTTAACTTCATAAGTACATACTTATGGTAAATCAATTCATATATGCCTATATATATATATGTATTCAGTCAACATTTCACGCTGACGATCACCCTACACGCAATAGCGCCCACACACTTACTATGAGTGTCTATCATTACCTCGCAGGTAGCTGTTGATAAGGGATTTATCCTGTATTATCGCACCTGTTTTCTAATGGGTGAGGTCAGTTTGCGAGGGTTGCTCCTGGTGAGGTTATATCATATTGTGTATACCCCAATGTACCTAATAACCAGCTATATAGAAAGAATGAAAACATTGTCATTTTAAATATATCAAATATGCTATCAAACAGCGCGTGCAGCACTGAAGTAGGTCGACCTTACACGGCTCGAAGTCTTACTGACATATTTTTAACCGCAACATTTAACAACATTTTTGATGCTAGTAATGATTGTGTATTAGTGTTTTAGCTTTGATGTGGTTAAACTTGTGAGGTCGTGAACAGAGTTTTTAATCCGTGAATAATGTACACGCTGTGAGGGTTTGTATGTATTGTTCACATACATACATATAGTTGCTGAGATAATTTGCACCCAGTGTATGTTTACTTACTATTTTAGGAATGTGTGGGACTAAACAAGGTTAAGGCATCGTATCCCTAGTTCTCTATGAAGGAAATTCTTATTGAATCCCAGAAAATGACCGAAAATACTGTTTGCAATGTTTCTTTTTTCATGTATTTTACAATAAGAAAACAAATCTTTATGCATTGGCTTAAAGAAATGCTTCTATTCGACAAGTATTAGTTGAGATATATGTTTAATGAAACTCCTGCTAACTTCTATGCATTATCGCAAACCAGAATATATCAGTTTGCTCAAAGACGTTCCTGTTTATAAGTCCTTGGTTTGCTGTTGAGGTGTTTTAAACCCGAGTACATTGTAAAAGGTAGGGGGAAATTCGCCGGAAGTAAGCTAGCTAACGAATTGTCTCTTGTGTAAAGCAGCAATTTCTCACCAATATTTATTGAAATTCTATTTATTATTCTATTTTTCATTTGAACGATTTAATTCCTTTATACTTGACCCATGTCTATTCCTTTTTATACTATTTTAAACATCTTATTTTTGATAAAAGTATCATGTTTAAGCTATACAAATCTCAAAGAGAAAACGAAGTTTCCGATTTCATTTCTAGTGTACTATTCAAATTGCAATGTTTCGTATCATTTCAACATTTAAACTTACAGACCACCGAGATCCCATTGTCATAAAGACACTATGTACACATTAATTGCAAGCGTCAGAAGTAATTGGTTCTCAGGTGCATTCAACCTTTTAATTCGGTCACGTGATTGATTGAATTACATATTATCGGACCTCTACAGGTACATATGGTAGAACTCCAGGGGTAATTTTATATATTTGATACAAGATACATGTTGTCTTCGATACGGTTACGAAAACTTAGTAATGAATGATGTAAATATACATGTAGACTTAAATATACTCTGGCCAAACTCTTTTTGCAGAATTTCTGCAGAATTTTTGCCAGTCAAATCGCTAAACACTAATTATTCGTGAAGTTTATATTTTCACGGGTATGCTGTGTCAGTGGCGTTTGTTGAATTGTACATGAATTAATGAAAATGAAACATATAAGACACAAATTTTCAATAAGAATAATATTTAGAAAGAACTTCACTGGTGTAAATACGTGAAAAATGAATTCCAGCGAATTAAGTCGATTTTACATTTGAAAAAGAAATGATCACTTATTTCAGGACAGGAAAGCAGAATTTTAATTTGTATATGTGATTAGTTGACGTCTTACTATATCCCCTCCCCCAACGCAGGCAAAGTTTTGGTAGTTAATTTAGGAATCAACGTGTCTGTTCTGTTTTTACGGTTAGAAGTTTTGAAAGGAGAATTCTCTTATAGTATAAATAAAGAATAAGGTAATCATATTTCAAACATTTATCATGTACTATATTTTGGTACTAGGACACTTGACCTGCTGACCTTGACCTTAATCGGTGACCTTGTCATAGTTGTTTGGTTATGAGGTTCTGAAAAGCAGAATCTGCTTAATAATTTTTTTCCGCCGGGAGGGGGGACATTTCGTCTCATTAGGAGTGTTCTAGTTCATAAATACTACTATCATTATAATTGATAAATTTTAGAGGTATTTATTCAGTATATTCCTACTACAGGTTTCCTTCTCCATAGATTGTTATGTCAATCACACCTTTGTACCGTTGGTTTTTATTTTCGGTTTGATGGATCTTCCTACTCATATATCTCAACTTATTACATGTACATGTACACAGTAAATTGATATTCACTCTTGAAGTCGACCACGCCACATTATTTTAGTAGATTGCAGTTTATATTGAAATGGTCATTATATTCTATATCCGGAACCAATCGTTACAAGGAATAGTATCCAAGTGTCTGGTATTGCTACAATTTTGTCAAAGAACACAGATTTTGTTCTATGTATGACATGGAATTCATATATATTTTACTTTAACAGTTGCCTGTTAGTTGATTGCAACATTGCCAATTACATTTATTTTCTACTAGCTCTCTCTCTCTCTCTCTCTCTCTCTCTCTCTCTCTCTCTCTCTCTTTTGTGTGTTAAACTATTGTCTTGATACTGTTGTAACGAGTCCGCCCGACCAATTACACCTTCGGCTTTGGTCGATATTGTTTCTGTACTCCATAAATTCTCATATTGAACCAATAAAAGTGCAATAATTGTAATATCCCTTCATTGTACCTGGGGATTTTGTTTTCATACTAGACACGTGGACAAACAAAATCCTCGCTCAATGACAAACGTGACGCTTTCAAATCACTAACTTCTCATCAAAACCTAAATGAATCTCTGGTTTGCGACCAAATATGACTATTTTAGATACATGTATATGGATATAATTCCATCTTGGTGTAAAATTTACCGTATTGGACTACTGCTATAGACAGAAAGTAACGGGTGTTGCAAGCATACAAGAGACGCTGACTCTTCCTGGGTACCTGATCTCACATCTTTTTGTTCATTGTCGTTCTTGTGCAGGGTTTCCTTAGTTTTGGTTCTACAGTGGGACCCACTCATACTGAACCCCGATATATTGAAATCTAGCTGAAATTTGAAATTATTTTCATTCCCCCTGCTAAATTACTTTTTACTACTTTAACACGGTTATTTTGAAAACCCTGTATATTTGAAAGACAAATCCATGCTCTTATGATTTCAATATATCTGGGTTTCGCTGTATTTGGTTTGCGGGTTTTGTATGTACATGTATTTCCGTTTCATGAATTTTGAATGCGAACCATACAGCATTCTATCCATCCTATTTACGATCATTATCTATAAAGATAAGTAGTGAAAACAAACAAACAAACAACCTCATATCGTAATCCCCCTTTCAGAGGTAATACATCATATTAAGGATTACTCTTTCACTTGTACTTTACAATGTAAAGGAAAAATAGTTTATGAGCAAAGGTGATTTGTGTTGCAAACAGTATTCTAAAAATGATGTGTTTCATTGTTAATTTTTAGGGAAAGTTTATGGGAACATTTTAGAATTACTTACTGGTGATTTGATTAATGATGTGTATATCAGAATGGTACGTACTAACCAAACTATGCATCTGTACAAATAAGCAATCTTAAATAATAATTCAGATATTTACGATAACAACTTCCCCTACATTTACAGAAAACAAGAGATTTATTGAAATTCAATGAATTTTTATTTAATATCAAACATCCAACATCAACTTTTAAAATTCAAATTCAAAATAATTTATCTCAATAAATAACAAAGATATAAAACCAAGCACGCTTATCTCGCGATCTATTACGGCATTTGCACACATAAATACATCGTCAATGTCACAGCTATCATACGTACACGTAACAAATACTCATTAGTTATACTGAACCGACAATCATGTCTCATGGAAAGATGATTTTACGTCAAACGCAAATTTCATATACATTTTGTTTTGAATTATGACATGCTACTGTCTCTTGAACTCTGGTATGCAGAGTGAATGTATGGCACAACCCTAAAATGTTAAGGGTAAAGAACGTTGGGAAATTCAGAATAATTAAACATCAACTTCTTAGAAAAAATGTCTTCGTAACGCCCAAAGAGTAGATATAGCCTAGCAGATATAGGACAAGGTCTATATCTGTATCTGCATCCGGGTTGTTGTAAGAAAGCATCTATAGTTTTCGTTCCGTGAATTTGAAACATGGTGTGGATGGTCGAAATGGAACAAAGCAACACTGTAGATGATGGTAATATATAGTATGACTATTGAAATGAATCGGTGATATGTTTTGATCAACGTTTACACTGTATAAATAACTCATCTGTTCAATAAATTACACATTTATATCCCAAGTAAACGTACACAACACATTTGAATCCTTCACTATCTGAATAATCTGAAAGACGACCCTCCTCTCCGGAAACGAGATCTAGTCCTACTGTCTCTTTCTACTAGTTCGTTATTTATCTTGTTCAATTCTCTTCCAAGGCATTTGATCTGCAAATAATTAGAATATATATTATTATATATGAGTCATGTACATGTATATACATTTTACATGATATATTATAGTTTTTATTATCACTATTTTGTGTATTATATAGCAGAAATTTTAACGTTCAGCATGATGAAGTATTGAACATATTTCTTTTGACTTACATAATAGATATCACTCGGAGAAAATTTATAAAAATCGTGTCTACGATTCAAAGTGATGTTAATCCAGCCACAAAATCATCTGAGTTGATGAAGGTGAACTGAATTTGAAAAAAATTGCTTTCATTTTACTATATATATAAGAATGAATTTTGCTCAACGATAGAATGAATATCATATAAATTGACATTACTTTATACTTGAAATTTTTCGCACGAGCTTTGCCTTACCACAGAAAAGAATTTTGACCTCGTTTGAAGTTAGGCCTAATTCGCAGTAGTCTAATGATTGACATGCAACATAATCATTCGTTAATCAGCAAGGCTAGCATATTTTGTTTGCGCTTTCGTTTTAGATTCATTTCGTTATAATGCGGGTCAAAATGCCGATCGTAGAATGCCAGGCAGGCACATTTACATATAAAAGCCAACCATTGATCAAACATAGAGACTTTTAAAGCAAGAGATGTACTCGAATGGGGTTTGTATTTACCTGTTTTATCATTTCTTTGATTGCATCGTCCCTGCTTAGTTCATCAATGTAATCTATATTGTTGACAAATTCTCTGTGATCTGTAAATAGAAAATAAATGTTATAAGTAATACCGGTAGCACTATAAAAATTACCCAGAAGCTGGCACACAAGATATTTCATACAATAGTCTAGTGTTGAACAATGTTTGCGTCAAAAACAGATATAATTTACAGCGTCTAGTTTCATCTTTCAACAAAAATAGATAGGAAAAATATCCACAATCGAAAGCAGAGAAATAAAAAAACTGTGTAAGTATATTTTTAGCTGCAAAATTAATTTGTATGAATTTAGAAAATGTTGAATGAATTAACTTCACGAAGAAATAACCAATTTAATAAAATAATTTTAATAAAACAATATACCTTATTCGACACATACATAATCAATGTATTCAAGTGTAGCGATTTTTAAAGCTAAATATACATAAATGCCAAAAAAATAGATAAAAATCAAAACGATTGAGAAAATGTATAGAAAATTAGAAAGTATAGAAAAAATTCTATAAAATATTATAAAGTACTTAAAATTTTAGTTATAAAATACATATGAAAATTTTATGGGTATTCAATCCCAATAAAGGATTTGTGAAAATATTAAACAACTTACTACATAGATTAGCTTGTGCCACTTTTACAAATAACGAGACAGCTCCCAACAAGACTATTAAATGTGTTGCCCTCATACTTTCCATGTCGTAACTTTTTCCTTTTTTCGATCTCAATCATTTTCAAATTTTGATTTGCCTGCTTATATACAGTAGGCCACTCCTCTTCACATCCCCAAAAGTGAGATCTAAGCTTAACCACACATTTGAATATCATCATCATCGCTCCAGTGCTCCGAATACAGGGGAAAATTAAACCAGCATTATGTCTTCCGTTGTTAAATTGTTAGCATCAGTAGGAAGTACTTTGCAGGGGTGGGAAAAACGCAATGAGTTGAAATACAATGGACATTGTTGACACTGTTATACTAAAAAGTACATACGTGTACATTATAAAAAGTCGAATTCGACATAATAGTGGTTTCTGCACGAAATAATGAGTGGAGAGGATAGTGCAAGAAAAATAACATCAATAACATTTGTATATAGCCATTTAAATCTAACCTTGTTAACGATGATATTTCATCTTCAATGTAAACAGGAAAATACTGTTGAGTAATTTTCTTGAGTAATTTAGTAATATTTTCACTACAATCACACAGCGACATTTTTGTGGATATATCACGTTTAAGATTTTTTAAAAGATAACGTTCATTCATAAAATGAACACATAGTGACTTTCTACTCCGTGGGATATTTCCCACCCGCCGACCTGAATTTTGTGTAATTGTATATGTTTTTATTTATTTACTTAAGCAGAACAAGTCATAGTAACAACAAAGACTAATTTAAATTTACAAATGTGAAAAAGTATGACTTGTCAACTCTGAGTAATCATGACTTAGTAACAATCTGTAATGAACGTTAAGGTTAAATTTTAATGACAAAGTGCAAGGCACATTTCTTTATGTATGTCTGTATAACTATTTACCAAAGATGATGCAATATTAATTTTTATTTTTTGTTTTGATTATAAATGGCGGAACTTCATTAATCCGGACAACTTCGTTCCAAGTTACAAAGCAAATTGCCCGGATAAATGAAGCATCTAGAATATTGAAACTTTGAAATTTACATGTTTTAACGACTAATGCAATTTGAAAAGTTGGTTTAGTTTCAAATGTAAGAGGGCCCTGTATTTCGCATGAGACGGCAAAAAAAGAGGTCCTTTGACACAATGGGAAAGAACCCTCCCTGCTCTACTGTAATAAGTGCCGACCATAGGCAAAATTTGTCGTCCTTCACCGGCACACAGTGACGTCTCCATATAAGTAAAAGTTTCTTCAGGGGGACGTTCCACTACAATACAAACCACTAAGTAAAGTACACGAGTGATATTCCTCGTGGTCTCTTTTCAGTATGTCTATATTTGCATAGTACTGACAGTCAGCTGGTTCCGGTCTTGTCGTAAACTACAAGATCAGCAAAAGAGCTGTAGGTGATACATTCTTAAAGCTGATTATCTATCTTATGTTGATTTCTTAATAGATACATTTAACTTTTCCAGATATTTATTACGAAATTTCCTTGATGTTTGACGAAGAAATTCCTTTCTTCACATTTAAAACGCATTATGCTTATCTGCTACTGAAGTGGCTGACCACATTAAATTATTATATATCGCCAGACTGCACTCGATCAACTACCGTACTGAAAATACGGAATGTAGTAAAAAGTATTTCACAAATTGTATAATTCCTTTTGTTATATAACGTGTGTGGGGAAATTTGGAGTACTGGAAGTAGTTGAGTCAGACAGAACAGGTATTCTGAACTCGGAGGGGATACATTATCAACGGCGGGGGTCTGTGTCACAGAGTACAATCTAGCTGACGTACTAACCTGATGCTATAGCACACAGCGTACGGTTATCACTTTCTATTGTCATCCCTATTCTAATTAACTGTTGAAGTGTTTTGTTCGAATGCTTCTCGTAGTGTATCTTATCCAGTCTTTATAACGCAAATCTCTTTGTACCCAAGTAATAGTACATAACAAACAGACACATGCTGATATTGTGAATTTGGACATAGACAGAGTCGTATTGTGTCAGTGAATGTCTATCATAACAAGGACACAAAATGGATCTATTTGTTAATCCGTATTCGTTAAACAGAAAAGACACCTATTTAAAAGTTTTGTAAGTACAAGTTAAAGTAAATCAAATGTTAAAATTGAAGGTCACAGTAAATTGAGCGCGTGTGAAAGAACTGAACTATTGCTGACTGAGATAGTCCTGATTAGTAGAGACGGAGGGAGCGCAAGGGTAGAGGAAAAATAGATAAAACAGAGGAAGAGAGACCAGGGTTCGCCAATAAGTTGCGTGGGTGACTTCCAACAAAAACAAAAGAGAGATTGATTTGTTTCATTTACGTTCATATTCCCCCTAATCTTTTAAACGCCAATAAGGGTTTGGATAAAACCACTGTTGGTCGGTCTGTAGTCATGAACAAATAATTTACGCACAGTGGGTTATCCGGATAGCGGACTCAGTAGATCGAACTTCAATGAATGGTCTTTTCACTTTACAGTGTCGCTGTTGTATAAACCATGAGCTGCTAGTCACACAGCCTTGACATTCAGCCAGATCTGATAGGTAATATCTCACAACCTCATTTCCGCCAGAGGGTTATAGAAACACAACGCTAAATCACAATTTCTTAACTTTGATAGTTATTTTTAATAATTAGATTTAGGTCTACAGTCTTTGACCAATCAACAAAACGCAGAAATAGTCATATTCGTAACATTGTGCACATCGGCGATTGCTGATTTATTTGATTTTATTTATCAAATTAAAAAAAATTAATTAAAATTTTAAGGAGATGAAAATAATTTGAATATTAATGCATAAATGGTACATACTGGTCATACCAAAGTGCATAAAGTGAGTAACATTGATTAACATAACAACCGAAACGTCTAGAACTCACGTATGAAAATGGCAAACCGAGCAAATTTCTGAACAATCTGAAGCCATTAACTTGACGTTTAAAAGCATCTTGCAACAAAAGTTTAAATAATTCAACTGCCGATTATTTTGACGAAAGGAGCGGTTAGGAAGACACCTGCCTTTCCTTTACAGGTGTACCTCGGAAATGCTTTATACAGCTGTACGATGAAATTATAATTTCAAAATCCCTTAATTGTCGAGATTAAATGATTAAATCAAAAGTTATTCATGAAACAAGTGCTTAAAGTATAGAAATGCAAAGAAATTCACTAGAGGAAAGTTTATGTTGGATCAAAGGTAGTAACGGAAACCACAATAATCAATGTCTAATTCTGTAATCTGAACGTGTCATTTATGTCACAAAACACAAAACGTATGCTTGTTGATTTTATATAATAACTGGCATAAACGTATGCTTGTTGATTTTGTATAATAACTGGCATCAAGAACACACGTGGAAATGAAAACCATCAGAATATTTTATATTTAATGTAGCATGTATAAAGCGAAGAATGTTAAACGACACTCGTACAGTGTTACAACTTTGTGTTTGTCGGGCAATTATTCGCGGTAGGCACTTTTGTAAAACTATAGATTATGGTTAAATTGACGTAATATCAATGCTCATTATACGTTTTCAATTTATGTCTGAACTTCCGTCTTACATTGGTCTTACCGTCTGTGCGTATAGCAGCTGGAATTTGTCTACAATGAACAGAGGAAATATCTCAAAAAATAATCTCAGAAATAATTGATTGATCATAAATGAATTGGCATTTTTGACAGTCATGCATATCTATATGGACAGTTATGCATAAAATCACCTGTTTATCCATTGTACCAAAAGGCAGGTGCAATGACGATGGCGGCTTAGGAATGTTTAGAATCAATCATCGAGGGAGATTTTTCTTTGTAGAAATTTTTGCTGTAGCCTCCTTTCTATGGAATTTGAATATTCTTTTCAAAAACAGAATGCACATATTCTTTGTGGACGTGTATAACCGAAAGTAAACATTTGTTGTTTTTGTTGTGTTGTTTAACGTCCCGCTCAAGGATATTTCCCTCATATGGAGACGTCACCGTGTGCCGGTGAAGGGCGACATATTTTCTCTATGCTCGGTACTGCTAGTCGTAGAAGAGGGAGGATTCTTTAACGTGCCAACACCTACTGTGACACGGAACCTCGGTTTTTACTGTCTCATCCGAAAGACAGGGACGGGCAACCACGGAGTGGCGCTGCGCGGATTCGAACCCCGGACCCTTCGCTTCGAAGTCGAACATGATAACCACTCGGCCACGGAGGCCCATAAAAATGTGTAAATGTTTCTTCATTTCACACATAACCATCTTATGCAAAGTGAAGTTTCTAAGTGAGTAGTTGTTGCAACAAGGAAAGTGGGAATCGGGATAATTAAATATCAACAGTTTGCAAATCATTTTGTCGGTGTAATGACCTTGTCAGCAACTAAACGGTTTCACTAAATGAAATGCTGAGTTTCTTATTCGGTAGTGTATGTTGAATTGTCTTTAAACAGTTCCGTATTGCAGGTGGTATGACGGTAACTTTGATCAGAGACATATACTTCTGTTTCGATGAATATTTGGATAAATTTTAAATTAACGAAATTCGAAGAAATATTAATTATCAAATAGGGTGGATGCAAAAATGTATGTCTACATTTCATATTACTCGGGTAACACTTTATTTGCTGTTTTCAATTTGTTTGTAGAAAAGAATTCCTGTTTTCTTTATACACATCTCAATGTTTTACTCAGAATAAATACATTTTCGTTGGTTTCACAAAATTTGTATGATTTGCATTCATACATATATATGGCAGTTGGTGCTTGGTCATTCTGGTTCTATCCGATGACCCATTCACACCTCACCAAATCTTGTGGAATCCCTAGATTCCCGGGAATGAAGTAATGTGATTACCCATAATTCCTTTATCATATGGGTTCAAAATATGAAACGCACTCTATAATTGGGTGCAAACATTAGAACGTCTTTCAAAATGAATTTTCACGGACATTATAACTCTGTAGCTTACTGGGAAATAAGCTCTAAATTACGTACTGCAAACGTATCAGATAATGTGATAAGCAGTCTGATTCATCATCTACCTCAAGGTGAAGCTATTTTTACGCAGGTGAGGGGATTATTCACTTAATGTATACATATCCCCAGGTAGTATGTATCATGAAAAACATCCACATGTGTAACCCAGTTTGACAATATCTTACAAAACATATCTTCTCAATTGAAAAAGACAACGCTGACGCAGGTGCAAGTAAAAAAGGATAACCATAGATTCACCTTAGACACACAGGTAATTCAACCTAGAGAACCTGAAGTATCATAAAGTGCACATCACAAAATCTACTGGTGCACCTTATGAACCATGACAAGTCAGAAAAACTACTAGTCAGAAAGACTACCAGTCTTTTTCAGGTTCAAATGAAAGAAAATAATCCTGAACGAAATTTCTATACTGACATACCAGAACTAGCAGATCTTATATACCTACAGCAATGGTTTTATGACTTTAGTGTTGCCGACCGTCTTGTAAACCGAGTTAGCGGAGTTTTTCCTGCAACACTGAAATAAAGACACAACCATGACACTGAATGATTGGCCAATTTGACGTAAAATAACGCAAACAATTAAGAAGTCCCAAAGTATAACTGATATCCAAGTCGCAAAGAACATGAAGAGTATGCATAATAGCGGCGTCAGTGTCACAATTTGGCACGCCACATCCGTCGCAAATGTTCCATGGAAACCCATGCAACATCAGTAACTTTTTGGAGCTATGGTCATGTATTCTTAATCCGAATACTGAAATGTATTTACTGTAAATTGTCGTTCACCAGAATATCACCAAACATCCTTGAAAAACATAAAGCCTTTAGGTGAAATGGATTAAAGGTGAAATTTATCGAATTTCTGAAATACTGACATGTCATTGAAATGCCAATCTTCAGAAAAGGCCTGCACTATTTACTACCCTGGTACTTTCTCATCTAATAGTGAAAAATGACAAAAATGAAACAATAGCGGAAATATCTTAGTTAACATTATTTCTGTGGTTGCAATTGTACTGAGTTAAATTTTGGATGAGACTTTGAAGAGAATGATGTTTATATGTAGTAACACGTCTACTTTAAATAATCATATTGCAGTAGTGTAAGACTACACAAAGAAATGATGTGTGTTGAAAAATAAAGAAATCAAATAAGAAGAAAATTTGCGGAATGTTTATTGAGAAAAACATATGCATATGATATACATGGTCGCTTACACATCTCTCAACATAAGCTGCCAATGACAGACTCGTAATAAGCATATGACACAAACTATCTAAAATTCACTAACATTGCCTATATACATTCTGTATCATTTAATCATTGGTTTTAGAAGAATAGAGATTCAATATACAGAATAACCTGCTTGAATGAGCACCCATATATATAGACCACCTGGACACAAAGATTATTTTTGTTATCTCCAATAGTCCAATTTGTGAACAAATCAACTTCCATACAAGAACTGGGTTTTT
>JACSZP010044983.1:0-11412 GCA_016161895.1 Pinna nobilis | reverse complement strand
TTTTTCATCAATCATGTACCTAAGACTGGAAATGTCATATTTCAGAAATAGGAGTCCATTTTCTAATTTTAATTGTCTTTGTTTACCCATGACTTGTCTTTTTTTTGGTCATCAACTAAACTTTCGCTGAGTCGACAAATTACTATTTTCATAATGATGACGATATTAGCGTCATTCGTTTATTAAATGATGTAAGAGGTTCAATAGTAATTTGCACATTTATGATAATTTAATATAATACTATAACTATTATAATATACATAATAATATACAAATGCTTAATTGAAACCCTGGGCAAAGAAGTGTCACCGTATTCAACGCGTTCATTTAAATTTAGGCTTCAGATACTCTGTATCGTGAGTCTACGCGGTATATTTGAACTCACTACAGTTAGTTTCTCCATATTCATTCTTCGAACCCTAATAACGTATATTTGTAATATTACCGAAACAGGATAACCCACGTAGATGCCCTGTATCTTGTATTTACATGGATCTTTGACAACTGTTGCCTGATTCACTTTTTATGAATCTCCTTTAAATACAATAAGAAAATACAATATGAAAATAGAAAAAAAGATACCGTTTGTTCAAAGAAATAGTGGACAATATACAAATTGGTGAATATTGGACTCCACGGACGTCTGAAAACCCAGGGGTGGGATCAGGTGCCTTGGAATAATAAGCTTCTATACTCTTGACCAGTCAAACCCATCGTCTTTGAGTAAATCCAGTTAAAATGATTCAGAAACGAATTCTTGTCAAATAAAGGATTCAACAGCTACAACCGAATAGGTTATTCAACATTTCGTTCAATATATTTCGTCTGATTATGATGAGGGGCAGTAGGTACAAAAGAAGAGCGTGCCGAGAAGTATTCCCTTATTGTTATTTTCACACCCGCTGACGCCTGTGATATGCATCACTATGAGGAAGTCGGCATCTGGTTTATGCACTATAATTTATTCTTTATTGTTTAGACATACTAACATACTCGAGAGATTAGGTGACCTTGTCTCTGCTGTAAATAATATAAGAAGAAACATTTATAGGTGACGTGTGATGAGAGAATATATATACTGATATATGAACAATATTCAGATTCCTAGTCAGAAGTTTTAGTTTAATGCACGCGCCGATGGCATTGGTCCTTCCGATAGAATCCTGCAGACTGATTAGAAGATGATCTACTTTTCGACGAATGAACAGGTGTTTTGTAAATGAATGTACTTTGGGTTTGGAATGTTGTTCTTGTCGTATTGTTGTTAACATCTCACTCAAGAATATTTCTCTCATATGGAGTCGTCACCGTGTGCCGATGAAGGGCAACAAATTTTACCCATGCTCGGCACCTATGACCGTTAAGCAGGGAGGATATTTAACGTGCTAATACCAACTGTGACACGGAACCTCAGTTTTTACTGTCCATCCGAAAGAGAGGGCGGGCAACCGCAGCGTGGCGCTGCGCGGATTCGAAGCCCGGAAAAAGCTAACCACTCGGCCACGGCCGCCCCTGGGTTTAGTCTCGTCTTTATTTTGTACTTCAACCAAATTATTTACCCGAATACGCAAATGAAGATAGTTTTTACCGTGGAACCCGCTTATATTGAACTCAGATGTATTGAAATCCTGCTTAATTTGAAATGATTTTCATTCTATCGCTAAATAACTTAATTAGTAGTTTAACCCGGATATTTTGAAAACCCTGTTTATTTGAAAGAAAAAAAACCATTCCCCTTTCGTTTCATTATACCCGGGTTCGACTGTAGACTACATATTATAAATATATCTCTCTGCAAAGAACTAAGAGTTTCCTTTGATTAATGTTACTTCTACTTTTACTCCAACTCCTTTTCCAATACCTCATGTTTCTTTAGCACGTGTGCCCTAGCGATGCCATAAATTTTCAAATGAAGTAGTAGAAATACGCCACTCCTACTTTTTTCCTTGATCAAGCGATATGTAAGGGAAATAGCTTAGTTGTCCTAGATTCAACTTTTTAGTAAACTATCTAAGACGTTTTTGGTTTTCATACCTATGTAATATTCTGCATATTTTTATGGTTCGTTTTCCTCAATATTCAAAGAACAGATTCGATACTAGCTAATCCATTCGGGTTTCCGCGCGTGGGTTCGTATCCCATCCTCGTCGCCATAGATAAACGAACTACACTATCGGAAAATAATCTAGAGTTTGAAATACTCAGCAATGCTAATAACACAGAAGAAACGGCGAGAATGCTTTTACATAGGAAAATGAAGTAAAAAGAAAACTTAGTAGCAGCATTGTTGAACATTATCTTAAAATAAGTTAGACAATGTCAATCTTACTGTTAATAGCTACGTATACATGTACATGTTTTCATTAATGGAGAAAGTCATATACATGTACTAATTGTAAACATACAATACATTAGTCGATTTTCATTCATTTTTATACTTTCGAGGGTATACTTGAGTAAAATATGCCTTAAACAGTTATCTTTTACTGGAGATAGGTCGAAATATAAAACTTAATTATCTCTACAATAATTTCGGTGAACACGGGAAAAATATTCTTGAATGCGTATATAAAGTAATGAATCATTTAAAAGACATTTGGTCATTTCAGCATAATAGCATTTGAATAACATGCGTTTAAAAAATTTCATTTTTCTCATGTTTATACTTTTAACAAGAAGATTATTTGTAATCGTTAACATGCGTTTAAGGGGGGTGTCAAATGAATACGCGCCTCGCCCGTTTATCTCAGTACGGTCAAACTTACCCAATGCAGCATCAGATAACTGCGTCACCCAGAATAATAGAGTTTCATTCTATTCAAAAAGATAGAGCTATAAAAGTATCAGAATATTCTCAAATTGATTGAATATATTGTGAAAAATCCAACATGTATCTAATCATAATTCGTTAGCTAGCATAATTTCTAAAAGGTAAACAAAGCATTATACCTGTGGTACTTTTGTGGTATCTCAACCACAGCGCGAGAAACGTGTTATCCACTTCCTGTGGATGTTTGTTCTTCCTGTGGATGATAGGTTTTTCATTTTGCACTTATTATGAAGATAAATTGAAGAATATGGAAGTCTCCTGCTTGCATGCCACACCTGTCGCAAATAGTCCAAGGAAGTCATATGAGCTCAGTTAAACACTAATTTCAGTTGAAAAAAATCATGTGCTCTTGATATCACCAGTAAAAGGTAGTCATAGCAAATGAACGCGCTCTAGAATATGAACCAACATCCTTAAAAAGGGGGGGGGGAGCTCGCATTGATTAACAAGTCCCCCGTATCGATCATAAAACTTACGTATTGACGATTTGATGGATAATGCAATATTCTAGATTATGTTTCCCAAACGTTAAAAAATGATCAGTTTCAATCTCGTTATATTTTAAGCAAGCAATGGTGATAGTCCCGATGAACTGTTTGACCTCCCCTTATACTTAACTGATCTCAAATACAACGGATTTACTTATGACCAGTAATATGGTACTCGTTTCTAGTTAGCTATGATAATTTTACAAACTTGATTTATTTCTAGATAAATCTGATAAGTGTCAAGTCCTACTTAAGGGGATACCAGTAAATCTCTTTCATTCTCACATTCCTAGATGTTTCGACATCTATTAACAAAAACTCATGGACCGCCGAGGCCTAGTGGTAAACGTGTTCACCTTCCAATCCAGAAGTTGTGGGTTCGAATCCGTCCTGCCCTGCGATTTGCTTTCCCTATTCTTCGGATGAGACGGTGAAATTCGAGATCCCGTTATCCGGGTAAGTGCATAGCAAGGCTAAAATGTATCACCCTTCACAGACAAGGAAGGGTCTCCGTAAATATTAGGGAAATATTTTGAGTGGGTGTTTAACAACAATAGAACCAACCAGGGGAACATCTAGTAAATCTCATATATTTTTACCATCCCTAGGTGGTTCGATATTCACTTTACATAAACTCTCATAAAGGTGTGAAATACATGGACAAGACGAAATACAACAGCTCAACGTGTGAGTCTCCCGCTGACAATTTATAACGCCGTGGATCTTGTTATTTTCAAAATTAACACATTTTGCGATAAACGGTTAAATAATCATAAAAATGTGTGCCGAAGATAACATTTAGTTTATGTAACCTATGATTTCGATGTATCTTTTCACATATTATTTTTGAAAATAAGACCACAAGAAAAAATGAAGGGACAAAGGAACTCTTATCGCAGTTAAAAGTTTCAAAATTGTGAAACCGAGAATCTAATTAAAACCAATAGGTAGTGTAATGATATGTAAGACATTGCAGATAATATATCGATATACAAATTCCGACTACACTTGCAAAACAATTAAGTGATATACCGTACACGGAACTTGGAATCTAACCACATGCTACTCAAGCTGCGAACGATTCTTTACTCAACACTTGTTACAGAGATATTAGGTAGCCTATTAGAATTTTCCCTAAGTGGTTTTCAAGGGTTTGATACGTTGTAACTCAAGAGGAAGCAAGATTACTACATGACTTGACGAACAATTTATTCTTTGGCAGAAGAGATATATTGAGATGCTACTGCATAACATGGATGCCAGATAACAAATTAAATGCAGTTTATTCACATAAGACATACATAATATCATTTCATCAGAGTGATGGTATAAGAGAGATTAAACTACGTGGTAATTGTTTATACGTGACCAATTGTTATAAGATTAACACTGGGTGTGTATTTCACATCCGGCAATTAACGCCTATTTCAAATCTTATCTTTCCGCCGGTTAATAAAAAATTGATTGTTTCATGATTTTTTTCGAACGAATAGAAAAGTTTTATTCTAGGCAATGTTATTGGTGGGATTACTTTCTTCAGCTCTATATAATAAGGGAGTAGTCGTGACTCTGTAGTCTAGAGGTGGTCTTCATTGTGGATTCGACTGCTAGTCTTCCGACCGTAATATCCTTGGATCGAATCTTGGCTGAGGAGGCTGGCTTTCGCAGTACTTGAAATGGTAAATTAATGTCAAATCGAGATCCCATGTCACAGTACAAGTCACCACCTTGTATTAACCTTAGGTGCCTAACAAAGGCCAAGCATTTTTTTTAACCCTGCCCCGGCAATGGAAATATTTTATGTACCACTTGGTACCCCTTAACGTTTCTGCGGCACTGGTATCTCCAATGGTGAATGAACGTACCGTAAAGTAATCATCCCGTTGTAATGACGTTAGCGCGGGATATCGCTTTCTATCGTCATTCCGTCACAATTAGAAATAGAAGTCCCGCTAACACGTTTTAGTGTATCACGTGGTATATGAATGTTTTCTATTGTCTTCCTCTCTATATATGAATGACAAATTCTTGAGAGTGAGTGGAAGCTAAGCAATAACAAAATAGCAAACAGTTATTATAAAGTCTCATATGATTCATTCGCCGTTTGAACGTACACTGTATCTCCCGGCTTCTTTAAAAGGAAATACTTAGGAGAAAGTAAAGCTTGAGATTTCAATATCCCTGCCATATCAAAAGAAAAGGTTTTAACATTTTCGGAAATTTTAGCACTGAAAAATGGATATGTACTGAGTAACTGTCTCAAAACGTATTTTGAAATGTCTTTGCTGCACAAGGCATTTTGCACTCACGAGAAGTATCCTTAATATCCACATATTCATGTATATCAAATTCAAAGTTCAAACGAATAGGCACATAGGTCGAAACTTTAAATTAAGCTTTTGGCTGGACAATAACTATATTTGGGAAATTGTTTAAGGCCCTGAAACTCGATTACTATATCTCTACAAGGCTCGATTATATCTTAAAATCGGTTGACTTTAACCAATGGTTGAACAGCTAGACTCTGATGACAAATCAAACGTATAACGTTGGTAAAAAAAAGATAATTCTGATATTGAAATATATTTGAGAGTGTATAACTGAGAATGTTCATCGTTCAAAAGAACTAGACTGTCTTTGCAATGGAAGGCTTATTATGAAGTTATGTCGCACGAAACAGAAAAAAAGTATGCTTTCTGAACATGTCATAATTTTCTATCCCAATATACAAGGAATAAGCGTCAGCACTGAAATTGTACCGCTTGTAATTCGTTTGTTATTTGATATTTTATATTTGTATACCTAGTACATTGTTTCGAATATCGAATAAAGTGTTTAAATGTATTAATTGAATTATATTTTTCAATCAAATGTTTTAAATTGACATGAAAGTTTATATCTTCTAACACACTTTTAAACACTTTTAATTAATCAAAACTTTGCTTTGCCTAACGATCACCGTCTTAACACTATAGTTTTACTCATTTTCTACTGTGATTTTAACATTTATTTTCTATCTTACCTTTCATTTTATTGTATCGTCGGTTGAAAAATTCTACTTTTCTCAAAAACTAAAATATAACAGGTATTGTTATTGCTGTGCTAAAACATTTGTATCATAGTTGCACAGGTAAAACAGAAATATTATGAAAATTCCTTAAGAGAAAATAAAGGAGTATATATACCCGTCTTCCTTTTTAAGACTTAATTTATCTATAGATTATCTGCTGTCGTGTTTAACACCTTCAGATCGAGCTCGAGTTATAACGCATTTATGGGTGTTTTTTTTGTCTTGCGGTCAGACATCAAAAATTGAAGTCACGTGTCTCGTTAGGTCTCAGTGTGTTTAAAGTCAATTTCAAAAGAGGATGATCATAGAGTATAGGCAAAAAAAATGTCACTTGATAATAACACGCAGTGACTAATATTGGAAGTGGCGTTGATCTGCATAAAAATAGTCAAATCACTGAAAATGTGAATTGTTTAGCAAAGGTTAAAATTTCACTTTGATGTTAGCATGAAGTTACTGGATAAAGCGTAGTTAATCGCCCACACACACAAAACAACAACAACAACGAAAGCGGCGATGATGTCAACCTCTAAGTGAGAAACAATTGTACTTGTTGACATGATGCATTTGTCTCCCATGAGGATTGTTTCAGTGTGGTACGTTCTAGGTACACATATATGAAAATAATTATTTCTGTGTAACTGAATAATGAGAGACATACCAACGCGACGCAATGAATTTGTGAAATGAAAAATATTTTCAATCTATGGAGTAAAAAAACTATCAATTGTCATTCGAAGTACCATTAGCTAGAAAAACAACAACTAATCCTAGTTTTTGTATACTGTTATAACAAATTGGCATCAACAATATCGCTCATCGTGTTTTGTTGTTTTAAAATGTATTGTCAGTTGCGTCAAATTATATAGTTGAAGTTGAAGAAAACTGTTTATAATGATTTATAATGACTTTTTATCAAATCTAATTGCAGAATCAAGTTCAGGTTCAGAAAACTGAAATAATTTTCAGAAAAAAAAATATTTTTCTATAACTCTTTCTGGGAGCCAATCTTGGTAGAATGCTTCTTTTTTCCATTTGTACATGTTGTCTCAAGCTTGCAGGTTTATAAACGATATATATATATATATTCATATACATCTTCAACACAACATTTTTATGCCACCTCTGAATTCAAGTCCTTCTCCGAAAATCATGAGGACTCAATTTTATTTACTAAATATTCTTAAGTTTAAGCCATGAATTAGAATATCAAAATCAAAGAAAGAGTTCAGATAGTTTCTCAGTTTTATCGTTTTATGAAACGGAAGGAGCAAAAATAGCACCAAAGAAATTTATCGCTTTTCAACACAGCCATAAAACAAACACAAAGCCAAGTGCATATGATAAAATTAATAATTTGTGTATTGGTGAGCCCTTGATGCTTTTAGATTCTTTCGTGATCTTTTGCGAGTCATTGTGGACACTAAAGCAAGTTTTCATAAGTATAATATCAATAAAAGTAAGTGGATGAATTAAAAAACTAATTGAAATTTTGTTTTTTAACTAGCATCGGAAATTGTGGTAATTAAACGCATTCAAATAACGGAATGAAAATAAATAAAAAATTGTAAACTGCAAACTGATTCTTAATTTGCGTGCATAACCTTAGAAGTTTCAACTACAAGGGTATTGAAACTTTTCTGGACATTTTCATTGACTTACTTTTTTCTGGCAAATTGATTTTCACAGGAAGAAATGCAAGCTGCGCATAAATATCATGCATTATAGGATCCATAAGGAAGTCATGCTGATATCGCACGAACACCATGCGTATTGGGAAAGGTATAAATGTCATTTAGAAAAATAAATTTGAAAAAACCAAAAGCGTATTCAAAATTCGAAAATCGTAAAACAGTACTAGTCAATATCATATGGCAAAATTAAAAGGAGACAAGACAACAAAACGTAATCAACACACAACACGTGTATCAGAATTATTCATTTTCAATTTTGTACTAAATTAAAATTGTATGAATTTGTATTGTTATTCCAAGATTAATTCATAATAGTTTGTAAATTTTTCGAAAATGTAAATTGAATTACGTGTACTTTGTTATGTTTTTTATTTTTCATACACTCTTGTTTAATAAAATGTCCGGGGAGGAATCATCGAGGGCTATTTAAGGGCTTCACCTTCAACCTGTTATCTGCATCTAAGGTCATTGAGCAGTGGGGCTATTTATCATACTAACACCTACTGAAACGAAAGGTTCCGTCGTAAAGAACCCATCCGGTACACCAGCAACCATCTGCAACTGCCACTTCAAATGCCAAAGAACAGAAAATGATATCTCCCGCACATGAGTCAAATTCTCTAACCTCTGAGCCACTACCCAGGCGGTTTATCATGTCTCTTGAGCGTCCTAAGTAAATTATGAACAGATTAGAAGATATGTTGTACCTCTGCTATGTTCAACTGTAGGGACTATAAGTAGTTGGAAATATTAATTTCTGAGGTTCCTATGAATAGTATAGATTCCTTATTTTTCTCGAGGACTTAATTCGCGAATTTACCGTTTTCCAGCAAATCGCCAGAAGTTAAAATCGCGAGTTTTCAACGTCAAGGAATTAAATTTCGCGTTCTGAACCCGGTTTCTCAAAGGTCGAAACATAAACTTGTCTAACTATTGAATTCTTAGCTCATTAATTCATAATCTTAGATATTATATTCGCGATTAAGATTCCATCGTGGACAAAACTATCAGATCAAATAAAGACGAGGATTTGAAATCCACAAGAGCGTCCATTCGCGAAATTACGCGAATATTAATTCCTCGCTTTTATTTAGGAATGTACAGTACAGGTGTTATATTGTTAGATAACCAAAGGTCAGACAGGTTAAGCCATACAACCCACAGCTGGGACCAGAACACTGACGATATTTCAGCTGTCAACACTTATAGCTACCAAGATTTCTTAATTATGCATTCTTTGTTGTCTGAGCACCTCGGATCACTTGGCTTATATTTCATTAATTAATGTTTTGTCTATGAACATTCAAGTATATTCATTTTTCTTGATGCAGGTAACTTTGATGAGGAATCCGATGTGTTCTAAGGACCTTACAATTATTTAAGTAGGATTTTAGAAAAGGTGGAGGCTGAAGCATACAGACACGTATTTTATTATTTCAAAGGTATGCTAAGATTTTGAATCACTTTTAGATTTTTGTAAAAGCATTGTTTGCAAATACGAGATATCAATCGAAAATTATTGTGAATACATAAATAATCATTAGGTTCCAATGAGTATTGGATACCTTTTCCAACTCTGTATTATTGGTAATTTCGAAGATCAAAATGGAATGGAGTTTAATGCCACTGCAGATATGGTAGTTAATCTCTAAATGACACTCATTCTGCAACAGATTACTGCTTCTTAGATTTCATTACATAGATATGTACCGTTGACGTCAGAGCATAACAATGTATAATACTTGATATGTTTAATCAACGTTTTTTTTTCGAAAACGTTGTGAATTTAATCAACAAATTAAATTGCAGTTTTTCTATTTAAAAACCTGTTGCTATGCCCTTGTGTTTTTATGAAATAGATCCATGCAACTGTTCAATATTTGTTAGATATTACAGGATTCACTACACAATAAAGGGTGCCGGGGTTTTTTGTCCCTGGTTCTAAACCGGGTCCCACAAGCCTGTTTTTCCCTAGAGATAAGATTTGGCGCTCAGCATTTGACACGAAAGATTCGTGGCGAAAATAGAGGTCTTAAGGTCACAAAAAAGATCCTCCTCACTCCATTATTTTTTCTGCCGAATTGAGGTCAGAATTTGAGGTGGCCTTGATCCTGAACATTATTATTACATATATCGTCAAGCACGTCTCTGTTGATAATTTTACAATGTAACTAGCAATGAAAAAAACTGCATCTGCAGAAATGGCATTGCATCTGCTGAAGGTAACAAAAAAAACAAAAACAAAATCATACTAGAGCCTTATAGTCGTGTGACTTGAACTCTGATTCTTGAATCAGAAAGTTTACTTCTGACGTCTAAATATGAAGTTTTTGTTGTTGTGTTGTTGTGCTGGTGAAGGATGACAAGTTTCGTCTATGCTCGGCCCCACCTACTGAGAAATGGGACCTCGGTTTTTACTGTCTCAACCGTAAGACAGGGACGTTCAACCCCAGTGTGGCACTGCGCGGACTCGGACCCCTGAAACTTCGATTTGAAGTTGAACACACTAACCACTCGGCCACGGTGCGAGCACATAAAAGGCAAGAGGGCAAGTAGAACTTCTCCTGGTCATAAAACGTTAGAAACAATTCGACCTTGTGATAACGATTAACTGAGAAATATAGCGGCGGATGGAAAAACAGGGGAGCAATTAAAAAAAGAAAGCGAGATATTTGTGATTCCTTTTCGTTTTCTTTAGTACTAAAAATAATAAACAATATTGATTTATGTGTTCAAAAGGACGTATCAAAGGTTTCATAAGCACGCGGTATGTTTGTGATAAAATCATTGTGCCCATGTGTATACCGTAATTATCTGAACATGGAATACCCCAATATATTATTCATAATAACAAACTTGGCACTAGGTGTACCTCTATATTTAGCGAGGTCACTGTTTGAGTCATGGTCTTATGATAAATCTTATTACGGACATCTTCCGCGGTTTAATCAATGGTGTGAACAATACACACTAATAGTGGATCTGAAAACCACAGATTTCTACGACATTGAATGACACTGAAGGGTTTACATATTTTAGACTCGGCTTGCAAGTTTTATGACAGTGGACCTCGGCTTTTTTTTTTTTTTTTGGAGCATCAAAGCGACAGAAAAAGACAGCTGCCTCCTCTCTTACCAATTATCTCAAGATCCGAAGGAAAGCACCTATCAAATATACAGGGTTTTCAAAATAAGTAAGGTACAATATTAATAAGGTAACTCAGCCGGAAAATTGTTATTTCAAATTAAGAGGGAATTCAATAAATCAGCCTCCCAGTATAAGAGGTATAAATGGATTCACACACACATCAGCAGACAATTTACATGTAGG
>JACSZP010044980.1:0-14613 GCA_016161895.1 Pinna nobilis | reverse complement strand
AGTCACTAAAACTGGACTAAATTGTTAGTTGTTGTCCTGTTTGAGGGTGAAATTGCCGAAAATAAAGACAAGATTTACTTTCGGTTTTCTTTAATACGAGGTGGCCTCTCAAGTGAAGTGATCTTTAGGTGAGGTTCCGCTGTTTTTCGTATTAATGTAGAAATTATTTTCTTTATCTCACTTGGCAAGTAAGCTTGCGAGTGTTTGTTCTAAAAGTACCTTACATGCTGGGATATCGTCAGAGAATCGATTGTATTACAAAACAAAATAAAGGCATATATAATAATCATTTAAATTTACAGCATCAAAAACTGCACACCAAGTAATAGCACGTTTTGCACTATACAATGTATATACAATTAATAGTACAAGTGTTTTACTATTTTAACACATGCAAAACAAACACAAGAAAATAA
The DNA here is from genome assembly GCA_016161895.1 of Pinna nobilis. Taxonomy (NCBI): domain Eukaryota; kingdom Metazoa; phylum Mollusca; class Bivalvia; order Pterioida; family Pinnidae; genus Pinna; species Pinna nobilis. Next base: position 14,197 of record JACSZP010044980.1, on the reverse strand, counting down.
CATACGAAAAATGTAAACAATAACTAAAAATAGAAAACTCGCGAAAATCATTTTTTTCAAAATTTGATTGAAATTGCAACAAAATACTTTTTAGGCAGGGACACTCTGATAAATGAAAATATGATCAATAATACTTTACTTCATCCAATGTTAAGGTGAACGTATCTGGTGCAATGTCAAGGTCAGGTTCTAATGACACCGTAGCATGAGCTTTCTGGACCAATGGGAATACAGCTTCAAATATTTCGGACGCCCGCGCCTGATGAGTGGCGCCGAATGCATAATTTTAGTACCGTCTAAATAAATATACAATTGGACTCATTTTATATCTCCACAGAATTAAAAAAAAATTGAAATATTACATTTGCACCAGCATGTAATTAGAGGATATAGCTGATAAAATGCAAAAATATGCACGCAATATATATATATCGTCGTTTAAAAAATCAATAATATACGATTATGGGTTGTATTAATTTCCCGCCATGTTAACAGAAATGGCCGATGCCTTATAAGTAGGGCGAATAACGCGGACAAAACATGCCCAGCACGGATATTTATACATTGATTTGACCATCTTTAATGAGTAAATCACTTAATTATATCAATTTGTACACGATTCCGTCGCTATCTCGTGTACGACAAATCTTTGCTAAGTGAGTCCAAGTGTACCTTTAAAATCTAATGAAACCGCACAGAGACAGTAAATCTCTTGACCTTTGTCAACAACTAATCAAACTTTTACTTTCAGAAACCGAAGATACGGTCGTCAACGTGGAGATATGAGGAACACGAGAATCTGTACGAAAAAAAGAAAAAAAAAGAAAAGAAAAATGGCCCAGACACGGTGTCACGAAAACTTAACTATGTCTGAGCTGCCTTCACCACGATAAAACAGGGGGAAGGAGGCGAAACAAATGTTAAATTGCATTGAAATAAAATATCTAATTGAGAAGTATCATAACAAAACAATATATACTCAAAATATCTGATATCACTAAAGCAACAATAAACACTGATAAAATGTGAATGACGGTCACAACCTCAATTATTAACAAGGTAGGAAAGACAACTGTGAACGTTTATACAATTCTAACACTCTTTTATGTAAACTGTTGTTTACCGTCCCACTAAAGCAGAATATTCGTTTTGAAATACAGTGACGTCACCAAATACCAGTGAACGACTTCAGATATCGCCTTTTATTCGGTTTTCAAGTGCATTGGTCAGTGAGAGATCGGAAACATGCGGGTACCTTCTGTAACAAGGGGAATTGGTTTTTAGATCCTCGCAGTTTAATGTCAAAAAAGATGCCGGCATGCCTAAGGCTCCAAATGCTCAATGACAGTAAGTTCCAAATATACGATACATAAAATGTAAAGACATTGACCGTAATTTTGTGATGTGTCCGTGTCAGTGACAAAATCTTGAGTGGGACCTTCAGCAACAACACAACTATTGTTCATAATTAGTCAACCGAACATCAGCTTATGATTTTAACGATTTACGGTCGGTCGGACCCGGAATCAAACCCAGATCACACACACGCACGCACGCGCGCTCTCGCTTGCACCAGTTGATAAGTTCAGTTGAATTAATATTTCTTTCCAAGACATTCATATTGATCGTATAAAGTCATTTTCCTTTGATATAACAGTACATATCCGACTTCTTTTCCCATCGGGAGCTATTAGCTTTAATTCCGTGACTGTCATCAGTAATAGGCAATGTACAAGTATGTGGGAAGAGGCCCTTTTGAAACTCATTCCATCCATTCAAATCGCAATAATTTGATACCAGTTCAACGCCCAATGATGAAATGGGCATTCTGTTATGAATTCAGTTACATTTAATTCAAAACACATTCTTTGGATGTTCTTTAGGCATAGAGATAATGAAGGATTCATTTGAGAAGGTCACAAGAGGGGAAAGGGGGGGGGGGTGATGGTGGATGGATGTAAAAAAGAAATTACCAAATACGGACAACGTACACAACTATCAGATTACCATTTACACAAAAGACAAATTTCATCGCTGTCGCATTTCTGTCATATCCTCCTGACGGAATCCAAAAGTAATACAAATGTACATGAACTTATATGTAAGAGATTGTCACTGCTTCTCTGTCTTCATCCATGACATTTTTTGTCAGTGGGGATTAAATATATTTTGTTTGTGCTGTAACTTTTAAACAAAGGTGTCGTGCTTTCTTTGCATATGACCATAGCATTCACGACTCGATGAGAACACTGCCATGCAAATCCAGCAGATATGAATGCCACATGGACAACTCATGTGTTGACATCCACCAGTCTTTTCGATTCCAGCACCACAATTAGGACACAGCTTCCTGTTCTGGGTGTCCTTTTGTAACCATCTGTATATTCCAGATTCAAGTTGTCCCGTTTCCATCTTGTACTTCGAACACGACATCCCGCTATGGTTCTCCACGTGACAGGAAGTGCAAATTCTAACTCTACATTCTGGACATACAAACACCGAGCCATCGTTTGATACTCTATAAACCATATGACAATCTGGAGTTATACAATAGTGAAAACTCTTTTTGCTTCTCTGAACAAAGTTTGATACCGATGCCCGCATGACCGTACGGATGGTGGAAAATCCCCGTTTTGACAGGTTAAAAATATCTTGCCACGCCCAAAGGGAGTCGCAGGTCTCTGCACAGCACTTAATAGGAAAGTCTGCTGTAGTAACTGAACTTTCTAAATGCATTTTGATGCACTCCAAGCAATATGGATGGCCACAACTTTCAAGCCTATACATTGGTTCGTCTTCTATTTCACAAAGACAAATTCCGCATTCGGGATATTCTGCAGTTGGCTTGTCTTTCATTTGAGATATGAGCTTCTCAGAAATATCAGTAATCAGTGACTGAGCTGATTTGATAGATTCCTCATTTCCCACTATTGTAACTTTATGACTTTTATAATCAAGATTTGCAGCCAAAAGCTCACTCCTTTGCACAAGTCGTTCCAAATCAAAGCCATACTGAACAACAACAGCTTTCATTAACCCAGGAGGTTTTCCAACACTTCTCAAGTCAACGACTCTAAAGGTTGATGCATTAAACTCTTCCAGATATCCATGTAGTAAGTAGTGTGCCTCCAATCTTTTCTTTGGGGAACCATGTACAGATATAGACATACTTCTGCCATCGGTGATGATCTCTGTCGCAGTCTTCCTCATTATCTCCTCAATGACTCTCCGCCCTTCTCTTGTAAACAAGTGAGAACATGACGTCAAATCCTCGACATCTAGTTTGATTCCTTTTACTATGTTTTCGACCGATCTCTTGACTGTAGCCAAGTCTTCTACCCGTTCAGAGTTGATATCAACGACGATGTTGTTGTTCTTGAGACGTTTGACCTGAACAGTCGTGCTTGCGTCTACTGTAGCTATAAACGCTTCCAAATCCTTTTCGATGGTGACAAAAACACGATTTTGTATAAACAGTGAAGCACGTAGCTTGGGTATCATGGAGACAGCTTCACCATTCAATACAAAAATTCCACTGATGTTTTGACATGCAGTGTTGCCGTCATCTGGATTACTGAATGTTGCAATTGCTGTGTAATTATGGTCCTTTTCATTTGGAATATTTATCCTCAGTGTGAACCGATTTTTGTCCACATACTTTCCTATTTCTACGTTTAAACGACGTCTAAACATAGTTAGCATTTCTTGAGAAGTCTGTACTCTTTTCCTCACGACTGTGACTCTTTTTATATCGTCTTGTTGTAACCCTAAATGTGCAATAATACTTTCACGGAGTACATCTTCTGTGACCAAGCGGCCAAAACCCTTCAAATAAATCTCATTTGGGTTTTTCTTGGATGGTGCAGCTCTGGCTAAATTTACTCCAACAAGTATAGGTGATGAAATACGGGCACGGTGAACAACACTTTCAGTTTTAAATTCAACAAATCCATATCCTTCTGAAGGTCGCCTTGTCCATACAAGTTTTGTCTCTAACTCATCTCTACATGCAAGCGGCTTTGGGCGAATTCTAAGGTCTCTATCTTCTTGTATTCCCAAAAGAGCACGATCAGCACTCTTGGCGTCTTGGAAAACGATTTCTCCCCAGTAACTTTTACTTTTGTTGTTTATTGATTTGGGCACACATCTGTTGATTTCTCCAAACACTGAAAATATTCTTTTAACCTCAGACTCGGACATATCTGTTGAAGTTTTGCCATAGTAAACAAGAACACTCTTGTTTTCATCAGAGTAAAATATATCTATGACACCGCCACCTGGACCGATCAGAGCTTTTGGAAAAAATGCATTTTCAGAGAGTGGAACTTCTCTCTTCTCTTCCTTTAATTTTGTCCGGAGTGGGTCCAATCTTCCTTGTAATGTTTGAGTTGATAGGGCTTCATTTTCTCGTGTAGCATAGATACATATTTCTCCACGTTCTCTATCTGCATCCACAACAAAGAGAGAATCTTCACATGTATCTTTTAAGCACGCCTCCATGTCCTTAAGTTTGGCATATCGAGGCCCAACAAAGTCTCGGTGTAGATGACTGCCTACAAATTCCGTACAGACAGGTGTCACTCTTTTCTTTTTTACCATCTCGAGGTCGAACCTAAGAGAACCATCTTTGATTGCTTCCAGGACGTCTTCTTCTTGAACTGCTGTGATATTCAAGGCAAAGTCTCGCGATGTTCGCATCACTTGTTCCACAATGACCCAATCTGGTAGTAATCCTAGTGACAAGAATGATGAGGATGGGTGAACAACTATATTTTGGTCCTTGTCTATGAAATGATATCCTGCTTTATGATGCCCCATGAAATGACAAATATTCTCTTGAAATGCTTTGAATAAAAGCTTCTGCAAAATTCTTTCATTTTTGGAATCATCTGTCAGCTCAAACTTTATCACCAAGTCATATTCTTTTTTCAGTATTTTTATGACTTCGGTGACTGTTTCACGAATACCGCGTACTACTTTGCCGTTGATGTAATGTGTTTTACACCATTTTCCTTTTCCTTTTTCTGGGACTTTATGCCACTCTTTAAAAACGTTAAGGGCAGTCATGTGATCTCCAGCTGAGTGACAAAAAGGTATTTTCAATTTGTCTGCTTTCTGTTTCTCTTCTTCAGAGCCAGCTCGATAAAACAAAGATCCAGATGCAGTGCAGGACGCAGCTAGAACAATGCCCTCTATGGCAGCATCGCTCTGTATTGCAGAATAGATCAGAGCACTAAGCCTTGGTTCTAAATGTAGTTTTGCTATCCACCGACCCTTTTCCGTTATTTTGCGGTCAGAAACTGCGCCAATATTTTCCAGAACGCTGACTGCGTCCTCCATAAGATCTGTCGTCGGAGCTTGAACAAAATCGAATTCAAGAGGATCAATGTTTAATTCCAGTAACTTCAGCATGGCGTGTCCAAGGTGTATTTTCAAAATTTCTGGGACTGAATTTGGCTTCATATTTTCAAATTCTACCTCAGAGAAAAGTCGGAAGCATTTTCCTGGACGGGTGCGACCTGCTCGACCTTTCCGTTGGTCAGAAGAACTTTTTGTGACCATTGTTACCTCTAACGAGCTTATTTTCTTTTGAGGATCATATTTCATTTCTTTAACTACTCCAGTATCTACTACATATCGGACACCTGGTATTGTAATGGATGTTTCCGCAATGTTTGTAGCAAATATAACCTTCCTTATCCCTTTGCGTGCTGACTGGAAGACGCAACGTTGCTCATCAGGTTGTAATTTTCCATGCAAAGGCAAAACTTGGGCTGCTGTGCGAGTGCGGCCGATCCGGTTTTCAAACTTTCTAACACATCTCTCTATTTCCAGTTGTGACGTTAGGAAAACAAGAATATCTCCTTCTGGTTCTGATTCATGTATATCAATTGCTTTCTCCACAGCTCTGTCCTCATAGTCATATATGAAGTTGCCATTCGTAGAACTCTTTTGCCACACAATTTCAACAGGAAAAATGCGTCCTGAAACTTTCAAAACTGGACATCCGTCAAAAAACTTCACAAAAACATCCGGGTCGATTGTGGCTGACGTCACTACCACGTGCAGATCTTTTCGCTTTTTCAAACACGATTTTATCATACCGAGGAGTAAATCAGTGAATATGCTTCTCTCATGTGCTTCATCAATGATTATCACAGAAAATGCTGACAATAAACTATCATGGAGACATTCGTTCAGCAACACATGATCGGTCATGTAAACTATTCTTGTTTCCTTTGTCTTCTTTATTGCCATACCTACTTGGTAACCAACTAAATGTCCAACAGATGTTTTCATCTCACTTGCGACTCGAGAGGCAAGACTAATTGCTGCAACTTTTCTAGGCTGTGTACAAACAATTAATCCATCTCCTGCAATGCCTGATTGATATAGGTACTGGGCTATCTGTGTACTTTTGCCTGACCCAGTTTCTCCAAGTATGATTGATACCGGATGTTCTGCAATAGTTTCTATGATTTCAGTCTTTCTAGCATATAATGGTAAGGCCTCTTCAAGACGCACACACTCTATTTCAACATTTTTCCGGATTTCTGCAGACTGGCTCTCCGATAAGCCATCATGAATGAATTCTTCTAGCAATGATGAAGTGTTATGCAAATAATTTTGAAATTCTGCTTTCTGCCGACAGAATTCATCGTGCTTCTCTTCCAAAGTTTTCCTTTCTTCTTGCATTTGACAAAAGACGTCTGGAGACATGAATTTTCCCTTCATGCGTTGTGACTTAATGTTCAAATTCTCAAGTCTCACTTCAAGGTTGGTCATTGCTCGTGCATGTTTGTTTAATGCAATCCTTGCCTTTGAATGAATACATTCTAAAAGGGATTCAAACGATATTCTATACCTTTGCCTACCCTTTTCCCCGGAAATGCTACATGAAAATGGCATATCTTTCCTCCCTTTAGAAAGTTTATCTTGAAACCGTCTTGACATGTGAACACTTGGAAATTTAATCCGAACTGTTGTTGTGCGATTTTCTAAGTCTGGTTGCACATCGTCAATGGAAAATTGAGTTTCTGTAATAATGCCTGCAAAACACTTCAGTACCTCAAATTCTGTTTCAATGACTGTCTGCAGTTTTAATTTTATCATGACTTCCTTCCTTTTCGACGTCTCGTGTAATTGGTCATTCCTTTTCGGCATCTGGTGTAATTGTTCATTATCATCCCTTGTAACTTTTGTTGGCAAACTTTTTACAGGTTCAGATTTATTGTGTTTAATCATTGATTTTTTTCTTCTCTCTCCTTTCAATTCCTTCTCAAATGACATACATTTTGCTTCTCTGTCAATTTTTTTGGTTTTAATATTGACGGATTCTGTAACCATAGCGTCCTCATCGGGCCTATTGCTGTCAGCATTAGCTTTCAGATTTTGATTTTCCTCACCAGTTTTACCGTTACTGCGTTTGTCCTTAGGTAAGCAAACTTTTGACTCCTTATCAGAATTGTCTCGTTTATCCGATGCATTAGTAGCTTTGAGTTTGTTATTTTTTATCCACTGCGGGTTTCTTTGACCGTTTGACAATTCATCTTTTGACTTGTACGTATCATTTGATCCCCAAAATATCATTGATGGTATCTTTTCACTACTGGACTCTAGGCCTTGTAATGGTAGCTTTTCACTGCTGGATTCACGGACTTGTGAAGTGGTAATACATGAACTTTCCAATTTCCAGTCCTGGTTTTTATCATCAGTAACTGAATGCTTCCCTACAACATCACGAGAAACGTGTTTTTCCCTTTCTGGATTTGTTTTTGTTTCATATTTTGCTGTTTTTATACCATGTCCAATGTCTATACTGGTATCGTCTTTCTTCGTCGTAGCCCTCAAGCAATTTTGAAATTCTAATTTCTGAAAAGATTTGTTTGCCTTTCCAGTCTTGCAAATATCACGTCCAGGACTCCTCTCCTCTTCTTCGTTTCCTGAATTGGGTACTTTCAGTGACTGGAATACACCAGTCTTTTGTGTTTTCTTTACTGTTTTATTTGAATTTGTGTCCTCCATACCATTATGATAATTCATTCCTATCTCGCTTATTGGCATGTTGTTAACTTTGGTTTTGCTAGTTTCGTGATCCACCATTACAGCTGATCTTTTGTGGTTTGATGAGGACTTACACTCTGACGGTGAATTTGTTGTGCTAGTATTTGCACTTTTTGCTGACTTGCTATCCTTCATTTCAATTTTCTTTGATCTTTCCATACCATCACTTGTTTTTGGACGGTCCCGCATTGTTTTTTCCGAGGTCCTCAACAAATGTCTTTCTTCCTTTTGGACTATTCCTTGCTTTGGATCTATTCTGTCTTTGATGGAGGAAGCTCGTTCTGTGGCCGTAATTCTGTCCCCTAATTCAGCAGTAGGTAGTAGAATCTGTTTCTTTTGGTGATCATGCTTCAGAGAAATATCTTCAACAGAAGAATTCAAAAAGGTCTTTTCTCTGCAACATGTACAATCATCTGAATTTGCAACTACCAACAAGTCCCGTCTGGTTCTTCTCATCAAACTATCAGTTTTGGGGGCAGATTTTATTTCTACTATTAAATCACCGGTTTCATCAAGACTTTTTTCTTTGTCATTAATACTTCTAGCCCCAAATGACAGTTTACATGTGTCCTTTTGTGTAAACTCCCCTTCATTTTTTGCTGCGCCAGAACATATATGTTGAAGGCCTTCGTTTGTTGATGAATCAGATTTTGAGAAGATATCTTTTGGTGAGTTAACATTGGCTGATATTGATTGTTGCAATAAATTCACTCCAGTAGTAACCAAAGAGTCTTCCCCTGTAGCAGTGCTTGGTTGAGTGTAGTCTGATATCGGAGTTCTTATTGTTTTCATACATGACCGTTGCATTGATGTGCGCTTTTCTTCCTCTCTCCTACCATAAATATTCATCTCTTTCAGTGTAGATAATGGAAGATCTGTGCTGAGATTTACCAAGGCTGGGTCTGGAAAAGTCCGTTCCTTTTTATCTCTAGTCAGATGAGTCAGATTTTTATCTAGTGTTCGTCTGTTAGAAATAATCAATTCCAAATTTACATCATCACCGACCTCAGTATAGTTCATTTCCTTTCTTGGTGCAGAGTCACTTTGGGATAATTGGTCAGATGGTTTCTCATTTGCAAACTTTTCAAAAGTCGACAAATTTTTATGTACTGTTCTATCATTGCATTCAGCAGTCGTTGAACCTGGAATTTCCTCATCAAGGTGTGCCTCTGTGAAAGACATGACAGTCTTATTTTTCATTTCTGAATCCTTTTCGATTTGTTTGGATGATTTCAAACCTCTGTTAATAAGTCTGTCGGATCCCCTTGTAAGGCCACTAGATGATACAGAAATTAGCGTATCAACTTCGGTCTTTATTTCAACATTATCAGTCACTTCATTATTTTTGCTGTTAATCTCAATTGAATTGGACAGAACTTTAGATGTGGGAGCCACACAGAGTGTTGAGGTTTTTGTACCACTACTAAGTGTGCTACTTTTATTTTCAGCTAAAGGTAGTCTCTGATGTTGATATGCATTATCAGCATATGCATGTCTCATATGCAATGAGTCTCCTTGTAGATTCATACCTTTTGGAGCTTTCTGATTTCCCTCCAAATGTGAGTCTTTCTTTTGCATTTCTCTATGATCAAAGGTATCGTCTCTCTGCAAATTTGCATCCTCCGAAAGTAAACCATATTTCTGGGATTCCGTTTTGTCAATGACACTTGGTTTTGAATATTGATCCAAAGGTGTTGTATTACTCAGACCTCTAGCCAAATAAGTATCTTTCCTTTGTGCTTGACTATAAGAAGGTACATATGTTGTCTGCAAAACTGATTGTTCTACACTCAGATGATGCTTCACCGCCTTCTCATCAGCATTGGTGTTTTTTTCCTTCACTTGAAATGTGTGCCCCAGATCAGAACTCACATACTTCAAAGTCTGTGATGAGGTATATCTTCTGTCATGGTGTTCTGATGATGTAACATTTGATGACAAAATACTTTGAACATTTTCTTTACTTACTATTTTAGGGGAATCAGATGGTCTGGTGGTAAAGGTCTTGGGATTTTCTTTCTGTGTTTCGGTTGATTTTGATCCGGATCCACCCATTACGACCAAATGAATATGCAGGTCATTACCAGCAACTGAAATACCTGAAAAAGAAATTAAACCAGTGCTTTATACAGTTGTTTTCAATTATGATATAGAGTCGTCCTGGTTCAGTTTTCAGCATGTTTGCCTTCTGATTGTGAGTTTTGGGTCTGCTCGGGAGAGATGGCTAGCTATTTTTACCCTCTGGAGGAGACAGTAAAATCCGAGGTCCCTTGTCACAGGAGGTGTCAGCATGTTAAATAGAGATTACACAACAAGACGGGATTGATTATCATGTTTATCCAACTCGAAATAGTTAATTTTCAAAGTTTCAAAGCGCGAGTTTTAACGAGCGTTTTGAGACTGAAAATTAACTAACGAGAGTAGGATAAACATAATAATCAATCCAAATGAGTTGTGTAATTTGTTTCTACCATAACACTATATTATTTTGTAAATCAATGTATTGAAAACTCAAAAAGAAATTTTGTTCAATTCCAGCCATAATGTAAGCCCACTCAATGTATTGTGACGTCAGATATAATGACGTCATTTGATGGCATCATAATTGAATTTCCTGACATATCAGCCAATCAAAACGCTCGGAAGACGTTAACCACGTGTGGTTAATCGATACATTTAATCAACTGCAGCCTCGATTATACAGCCGTTTTATAATGGTTAAACTAGGCGTGTTATGGTAGAAAATATGCTAACTACTCAATGGATGCAAGTGCAGTGCATAGAGCAAATTATAGCTCTTCAATGGCTTATGGTGACTTCTCCGTTTAAGTGAAACATTCTTGAATGGGACAACACAACAACATTATGTTGAATGATATCTTAAGCCATTTTATATTACAAAACAAGAGGCCCAAATGGGTCTATAATGCTCACCTGGGTAATACCAACATAAACAGGAATTAAAGACATTAGCTAAAAAGTCACAAATGCATTCAGTTTTTCATTTTATGCAGCCCTTCTAAAGAAGAAGTTTCTCAAAACAACCAAAAAACAGCAACACTTGTAGGGGACTGAGTACTTCAACCCTGGCAATTTTCATCAAAATCTCTGCAGTGGTTTAGAAAAAGAAGCCATAAATCTGAAAAAACATCCCCCATCATTTTTTGAAGTGTAAAAAATTCATTAAAATTTCAAAAATTGATTTTCAGTAATTTTTTCTCAACGAAGTATTTGTAACCCTTGACCTAATAACATGTAAAGCATTTGATCAAGCAAACTGATGAAATCAGAGTAAACCTTTGCTAATATTGGCTGAAAATGTCAAAGAATTACAAAGTCCAAAAAAACCCCAAAAAACGTCAAAAACGTGTCAAAAATTTGATTTCCGAATGGTACCAAAAAACAACACTTCTTCACACATCCTTTTAGATCACTCAGATCATTCAGTTTTTCATTCTATGCAGCCCTTCTGAAGAAAAAGTTTCTCAAAGGAGGGTACCAATCTGGACCTACTTGGCCCCGCCCCTTTTCCATTCCTGGGTAGATCCAACCGAAAAACAACAACACTTGTAGAGGACCATTTTTAAAAATCTTACTTTACCTGTAGTGTGACTGCAAAGATTAACTTGATTATCTCCCCTTTGTGGTTGGGATATTGTATAACTTCATCTCTTCTGAATAATTAAGTTCAGATCTATGTAGTCAAACTGTTGTATAGGGTCTCCTGTAATTACACAACAGATACAAATTAGTAAGTGTATACCAAGCATATCCTTGATATCATAAGGGGATTAAGGTTTGACAAGAAACTGGATATGCTGTAAACCCAGAGTCAATTTTATAAAGATCTTTGGGGCTGCCTTGGCCTTGTGCTTAGCATGTTCCCGTTTTGATTGTGTGGTTACGGGCTACAAATCGAGCCACACTGCTGTTGGCTGTCCCCGTTGTTCATATGAGACAGTAAAATCCTGTGTCACAGTAGGTGTCAACATATTAAAGAACCATCCCTTCTCTGGGGTAATAAGTGCATTTGTCGCCCTTCACTGGCACACAGTAAGGTGTCAACATCAGTGATGGATTCTTGAGTTGGATATTAAACTACATCAATATAACCAACATTCCAATGAAAATCTTCTATCTGTTCCAGTTTCTAGGCCTTGTTATGCAAAGGAACACATTATGGATAAAATGTTGATAGTCCCAGGTTCATACTCCTATACCTGTGACATTTGGGTGAGTCTATTACCATGGAATATTAAGTAGCTTGCAGTGGCAGGTGGCACTGGTTCTCTCTGTGAAATGAGAACTATTACTGAATGATCTACTCTGGAAACATTCATGGTCAGTAAAATGTAACAGGGATTTGGCTCAGTAAAAGCCATGAGGAATCACAGTCTTTTGGGTTTTATTGGTCCTCTTTACCTCATCTCTAAAACATTATATTGGTTGGTTGGCTGTATTGTTGTGTCTTATTTAAGAATCTTTCACTTACCTGTCTATGGAGACATCACTGAATACGAGTGCAGAACAATGTATTTGGCCTATGTACCACTCTTACAGTTGTTAAGCAGAGAAGGTTCATTTAGTATGCCAATATCTACTGTGAAAAGGGGCCTTGGTTTTTATTGTCTCATCCAAAGGACAAGGACTGCCAACCACAGCATGCCAAAGATTTGAACCCAAGACCTAACGATCAGATGGCAAACAAGGTCACAACTGAGCCATGGAAGCTCAGTGCTTGGCACCATAAAACTTGAGAATTTACTTTAGTCTGTAAATGAAGTTTCCCAGCCAATCAAAATTCAGGATTAGCTGGATTTGAGAAGATTTCCTGACTACAGTAAATTCATAAATTTTATGGTGCCCAGCCCTGAACATATACAACTATATAAAGTTTGACGTCACTGTGTGCCAGTGAAGGGCTACAAATTTTGCCTATGATTGGCACTGCTGGTAGAGCAGGGAGGTTCTTTAACATGCCAACATCTACTGTGACAAGGGGCCTTGCTTTTTACTGTCTCATTCGAAGGACAGGGACGGCCTACCCATGGAGTGGCGCTGACATGGCTCAAACCCGGATTTTCCAATTCGCAGTCGAACACGCTAACCACTCGGCCATGGAGGCCCCTTCTGTGATGCAAAAAAGTTTAAGGATGGATACTCCATCATTTCAAAAAGATGAATTGTAGAATATCAAAGAGTATCTTACTTTACCTGTACTTTGACTGATGGAGATTACCTGGATTATCTCCCCTTTGTGGTCTGGCTGTTGTACAACTTCATCTCTTCTGAATAATTCAGGTCTCCTGGGATACAAGGAAAGATACAAATGTCATCTTGTGCACACCTAGCCTATCCTTGACTGGTGATTTAAGGTCTGACATGGAACTTGTAATGGTCACTACATGACTTAGGTCCTTTTAAGCATAAGAATTTACTATATTTACAAAATGATAAATGGTATTTTTTTTACGGGGGTGGGGGGGATTTTATTTCTCTTCGTTATAGCACTGAATTAGCTTTAAGCTGATTCCTTATAGACCAAATATACTGTATATGTACATGTACATGTACATGAACCTTGAAATAAGACCTTCTCCAGTTATGGTATCTGTATATCATTTCAGTCAGTCATTTCCAAATTCAATTTCAGTATTTTCAAGAAGAAATCATTTGGGTGGGATATGCAAAATTTTTAAAACTGAAATTTGATCTTTTATGGGCCAGGTTCAATGTCAAACCTAAGTCAATCAAAGTACAGAAATCTCGTTTGTTGTCAATTAGAGTGATAACCAATGAGAATGCAAATGAAGGAATTGAGAGTTTTACATGTTTGCTTGTACAGTCATACCTTTTTTAAAGAGAATATCCATTAGAAGCAGCAAAAAGTTCACATATAACAGGTGTTCTCTCAATTCAGGTGATTTACTTAGGAAAAAGTCATTTTGAGAGCCATAAATTTAGGTCTTATAAGACAGGTAGTCCTTAAATTCAGTGGGTCGCTAAGGCAGGTTAGTCTGTACTATTGGACAGGGACGTCTCAATACCAGAGCAAAGAATTATAATGACTCCAATGCATCATCAATGACAAACTTATGAAAATTAACTTGTCATTCCCTGTTTTCTAAGTTTA
>JACSZP010044977.1:0-17856 GCA_016161895.1 Pinna nobilis | reverse complement strand
TCAAAGCGACTGCGGGATGACGAATCGGAATGGCTCATGGTCACTCATATACCTATATAGATAGGTTTTAATAGCATCAATTTTGAGAAAATTTCAAAAATGAGACAACCTTTGTAATACAAATCATTCAAATTTGGTATAACAATGAACAAAAAACTCCAATCTGACCCCCAACATTGCTGACAAAAGGATGTAACTCTAAGAAAATTGATCAGCTAATGCAACCTATCTATTATAAACCAATGGCCATTCTTATATTTACGTTGTGTTTTACTTTTATGTGTAGCCGAATAAATTTTTAAAAATCCGTATTTTTTTTGTTAATGTTGCATTTTTTAATTCAAAATTTCGTATTTTAAATTAACTTTTTATAATTCTCCAAACGTCTACTCGTACAGGTAACACATTTGGTCACTACCCTTAAAAGGCCTCTTTCACACCCACTTATCTAATTAGTATTTTTAACGAGTAGGCGTATCGTGAACACACCAGCTTGATTAGGTAAACGGAATACTTCTTAGTCAATATCAATGGGAGTGACGAACGGCCTAACTATTGGCATGAACGTCAGACAGCATTCGACCCAATGGTATGTTGTATTGTAGTTGCGAGGATATACATTTCATTGTGGGGGTCTCCGTGGCCGAGTGGTTATCGTGCTCGACTTCGAATCTAAGGGTCCGGGGTTTGAATCCGCAAAGCGCCACTCTGCAGTTGGCCGTCCCTGTCTTTCGGATGAGACAGTATAAACCAAGCTAAGCATCCCCTGTCGACCGGTTACATTCGCCGTGTGTCCTTTATCTTCATCGGGTAAATGGAGAAATCCGGAGTCAAAATAAGTGTGCAACGATCAATATATATACTTGTACTCGTTTAATATATATGTGTGTGTGTGTGTGTGTGTGTGTGTGTGTGTGTGTGTGTTAGCTAAATAAAACCAGTAAGGTAGAATAAAATAAAAAGAAAGAAGAGAGAATCTCACATGCCCATTACGTGTTTCTTTCCACATATGGAACACATAAAGAGTCGGGATTATAAAAAAATCTGCTGTTGATAATCTTTAGACGTGCTTTCTTGTCAATATTGCATTAGAACAGAAATCCTTTAGGAACTTGTGCACTTCTGTGACATCTTGGGTTATTGGAGAGGGCACGTATGTAGTTTAAGACATACTATATGCTTTATGCAAGGTTATTTTAAAATCAATAACAACGCATATTCAAATAGTAAAAAAAACAGCACCCCCAGAATTTTATCTTATTGATGTGCTTACTCTACCAAAATGTTCGTGACAGAAATGTTTGGTAAAAATCAATTTACATTAATGACAAAACATCCTTTGATCATAGAACCCAATTTTTGTACGTGATGTAAACTGTGTGTCCTAAGACATAAGAACTACTGTTTACACAGGTATTAAAGCTACTGATCGAAAGAATACAATGTATCAACAGTATACGCCACTTCATGAATTGAGATTAGACTCTGTTTAAAAGCAGAGCAGTCTTTAGATGAAAAATAAGGGCAACAGAAAAATATGACATTTCAAATGCTAAATATGTAAAAGTTCAGGACTATTAATCCATTAACTTTCGTGAAACAAATTCTTTTTAAATGATGTATCTTACATGAAATACACTTTTCGGAAAAGATAGTTTGAGGTCTTTCCTTTATTTATATGTAAATACAAAAACCTAGGATGTATTGTCATGGAGAAACTATATGGATGTAAGTTTTTGTAAGTTTCCGCACTGTGGAAACCTAGGAGACTGTCCGACAATTCAGATAGTTTCAGATTGCAGAAACTATGTGGAAACTTACAAGTTTCAGTAATCTTCTGCCCGACGGAGGCCAAGGCCGTCTGATTTTATTTTAGAAAATTAGTTTACAATTTCGGTATTAGCACCTTATTTTGATTTTGAATTATTTTGACAGAACCTATACAATTCAGTTAAAAGCCTACATTTTGTGAATATTACTTTTTTCTCGTTACGGGACCGCCCTGGCCTAGTGGTAAGCGTGTTTGCCTTCTTATCGAACGGTCGCTATTGACTCTCCCCATTTTGTTTGGATGAGACAGTAAAATCCGAGGTCCCATGTCACATGAGATTTAAATACTATCCAAAATAAAAAAGTTCGGACGCCAAAGGAGGAACTCATTATTTTAAAACTCCATCCTGATTTCGATATTTCCGAGAAAACAATAAAGGGATCTCCGTCAAATCTTGCATTGATGGTCCTTTGTCACAGTATGTATTGACACTTTAAAGATCACTCCCTGTTCTAGAGCCGTAAGTGCCGTGCATAGGCAAAATATGTCGCCCTTCACCAGCACACGGTGACGGCTCTATGGAAGTGAAAGCTTCTAGAGTGGCAAAACAATGTATACAACAAATGGAAGGCGAAACGCTTACGCAAGTATCACTTCTTTTGTGAATTGTTTAAGAAGCAACACAGTATTGTAACGTGTAACCTATGCGGTATAACAGGTGACTGCACTTGTTCGGAGGCAAGCCTCTGTTTCCATTCAGAGGTGTAAAATATACAAATGAAGTTACGGGGATGTCAAACCCACACACAAAATAGTATTTAAACACAAGGAATCACGGGTATGGGCAAGAAAGTGAAAACCTAATTATAAACAACAAGTTGAAGTTAGTTAGTTTTTCTTTATTACGTAGGTGCTATTTATTTTCTTTATTTTTTACCATTAGCCTTACTTTTCTTTAGATCCGCCATCTTTCTTTCCTGAATTGAAAAGTCACTGAAGCTGAGCAAGCTCCTCTATTTATAACAAAAGTTGAGTCCAATATCAGATACCAAGGGAGGCTTACGGACAGTTCTATTATATTGAAAAAACTTGATCTATAAAACTCTTGACTCCCTGACGATTAAGGCTCGTATAATTAATGCGTATTTTGTACTCGATATACTGACATTCAAGGGGTCTTCGTGGCCGAGTGGTTAGCATGTTCGACCTCGGAACGAAGGGTCCGGGGTTCAAATCCGCGCAGCGCCACTTTTACGGTTGGCCGTCCCTGTCTTACGGATAATACAGTAAAAACCGAGGTCCCGTGTAACAGAAGGTGATGGCACGCTAAAGAACCCTCCCTGCTCTACGGCCAGCAGTGCCGAGCACAGGCAAAGGATAGGCAAAATTTGTCGCCTTTCACCGGACGTCGCCGACTTATCCATATGCGTAAAACATTTTTGAGCGGGATGTTAAACATCAACAACAACAACAACAACTGACATTAAATATAGTATTCTACATAAAACCACACAATTAGAGCCTACAGAAATGTGTTTTTGTCAAAGTAATGTAGAACGTAATTAAGCGATCTTCATTGAATATTGTACGAATGTTCTCCTTGGGTTCTTATTAAGCATACCTTATCTATGAACTGATTTAAACCAGAGATCAACGGATCTTGTACCTCTTCTTGTACATATAGATGAATTAAGAACATTAAAAGATATGATTTTAATACTACAGGCGTTAAAATGACCCTTAGAGGTTCAATAAAGACATCATACTTAACACATTTGTGTCCAATGTTTGTTAGACTTGTGGTTCAGGAGGAGTAACGATGGCAATATTTAACTTTTTTTGCCCTTGCAAAGGCCCTTTTTGATTGGACAAGACCGAAGTTCATATTAAACCATCTACATGTTATGCTGAAAACATGTATGAAGTCTAAAAGTGAATATGTAGTATAGTTTAGGAGGAGTAGCGACAACAATATTTACATAGAGTGAAATAGGGAAATTTGACAAAGTCCCTCAAATTCCCCTATTCGTCGAACCAGACTGAATTTCATTTCAGAATAACAAGAGATGGTACTGGATACAAAAGTGATAGTCCCATGTTTATTTGACTTGTTTTTAGGAGGAGGAGCGATAACAAGATTTAACTGTTTCGGCTCCTACAATGACCGCTTTTGATTGGACAAGGCCGAATTTCATTATAGATCAACTTTATGTGCTGCTGAAAACTTATACAGCCTTTGAAGACTAAAAGTGAATATGTAGTATGGTTTAGCCAGAGTAGCGATAACAAGAAATTGTTTACGGACGGTCTGACGCCGGACAACGTGGTATTGCATAAGCTCTGCTGGTCTATGACCAGTAGAGCTAAAATATTGGACCCCAAACTCGGGTTTTAAAGCGTCCATTCTGTTACCACGATTTTGAAGAAATACAAAGGGGATTTTTCTCAAAACTTTTGTGGAGATTCCTAGAGGTCTTGTCTAGTATGTTTTAGATCTGATTAGAAAACATCTGGAGCTCCAAAGGGCTTAAAATTGTAAAAAAAAAAAGGGTCTGTTTATTGAAGGCATGTAAAAATGTAATTGTAATGAGTAGGAGTAAGAAGTTAAAAGAGCAGTCTGTCTAAGTCGATCAAATATCTAATGATGGTCGATGTCCAGGGTTGGAACCTAGTCCACGTGGCGGTTTGGTGTCCCTGTCTCTCGGATGAGACAGTAAAATCCAATGCCCCTTTCCAAAGTAGGTGTTGGTATGTGAACCCTCATAAGTATCGAGCAAAATATGTCCGATTCTTAATTGGGACATTAAACAATAATACATTCAACAGTACTTGGAGTTCCGACGACAAGCTCAGCTAAGTATCATTTCCTTCTTTTGTGAATTGTTTCAGCTGTAACATAACACTCGTTATACTGACATTCATATTATTATTCTACATAAAATCACACAATTCGCGCCTACATAAATTTGTCATAGTCAATGTAGTGTAAACGTTTTGACTATAACCATCTTGAAAAGATTAATGAAGAAAAATAAATTTAAAACTATTCGGCGCCAGTTGGGTTTTACTATTGTTACTGTATTTTTAGCCCACCGCCAATATGATGATGGGCGTATCAAGTCAACCTTCGTCCGTGGTCCTTCGTCCGTCCGTCCTTAAACAATTTCTGTTAGCACTACTTCTCAGAGTGTTCGACATTGATAAATATATGAAGGACGTTTTATCTATTAACAGCAATCTGTTTCAATATTCCCCTGTAAACTCGAGATAAAAGAGACTATAGAGTCGTCTACGTCTGCTTCGTACTTGGATATTTTAATGAAATAGGTTTAACGGTAAATTTTCAACTTTATGGTAAACGGGATGACCAGTTTCACAGATGTCAATTTTTCATTTTTATTTTTATTCCATCTTCACCTGTATATGGTGTATGACTAGTTATTACATCGAAGCAGGCTACTGTCACACTCGTCAATGTTACAGGGGTTCCAACAGTATCAGTTAAAGCCAGCTTTTCGTAACTTCTGCGGTCTGTACAATGAACTGGTTTGCCGATACGGCCTGTCATTGATCGAATGATGTCTGATATGTTTCATAATGATTCTTAAACTGTTCTTTACACAGTGACTTTAACTACGGATTAGTCCGTTTACCTGATCAAGATGTAGGGCTCACGACGGATGAGACCGATCAATGCTTACTCCTCCTGGGTACCTGATCCCACCTCTGGTGTGACGAAGGACCGTGTTTGTCCAACTCCTTGTTTTGCATTCCTTGTAGGAGTAATAAGATCGATCGCTGTCCGTTACCTTCACCTTTTGTCCAAAGGGCTTAAAATTGTAACAGAGGGTCTTTTTATTGAAGGCATGTAAGAGAATATGAGTAAGGGTAGGAAGTCAAAACAACAGTCTCTCTTAGGTGTATCAAAAATCTAATGATGATGGATGTCCAGGGTTGGAGTCTTGACCACGTCGTGGTTGGCTGTCCCTGTCCTCTGGATGAAACAGTCAAAACCAATGCACCCTACCACAGTAGGTGTTGGCAAGTTAAGGAATACTACTTGTTATAATGCGATAAGTGCCGAGCTAAATCTGTCAGATTCCTTAGTGGGATATAAAAAACAATACATCCAGCCATGTTTCTTGTTTCCGGCAACACGCATAGCTAAGTATAATTTCCTTCTTTTGTGAATTGTTTAAGTTGCAACATAATACTCGATAAGAAGACATTCAAATTATTATTCTTCATACAAGTACACAATTGGAGGCTACAGAGAGGACTACATGTGATAAGGCCTATTTTCCGCCCCAAGTTCATCCAAACTTCATAAATGGGATAATATACACACAACCTAGCTAAAAGTATGAACATACATCCCAGTTTTTAAAATCAGTTTTCATTTTGGTATAATATTGCTTATGCTTAAAAATACACGTGGCGGAAAACGACCTACCAGCATAATTTTCCGTAATTTTCATGATCATTTTGGACATTCTCTCTTAAATTTTACCATGTTCGCAGTCTGCACCACGAAGATGTTTATGCCTCGATTGTGTTTTGAAAAAAGTCTTCTTTATGTCAAAATATTTATGTGGAGCACAACTGCGCTCATATGTAAAAACTAAAAATACTGCCGCAAATTACTGCTGTCTTCGGCCGTACAACGTAAGTATCGGATCCGGACTCGGTCAGACCTGAATTTTTAGCAGAACAAATATATTTCGAATTTACCCCTACAATTATTCATTTAGAATGAATCAGTTTTTTTTTTCTTAATTTTCAATTATTAAGTTTCTTTTGCTTAATGTAAAGAAATATTTCGATTACCATGGTGTAATTATTAACAAAGGTTTCATGACACTCCACAATTCCGATTTTTACACTCACCCGATCACCAAGCAACCGTACACATCAGTTGGCTCGATCCAAGAACTTAGAATAAGCAGCAGCAAATATTTGCATTTGTCAAAACTAGATCTTATACAATTATTATGTTGTACATTGAGGTAAATATAATCACACTAGTATTCATTTTCTTCATTTCATATAGTTTTTACTTGTATGGACTAGGTTCTATATTTAGTTAGGTTGACCTGATGCCAGGAACAATGTCATAGTGACGTAAAGTCAATGGTTGTAAAGACAGTCGACACTTTCGATCATCCCAGATATAAAACTGTTTAGGTGTCGCTTGTATATTGGCTCTTGAGGTGTGAATTTACAGAATGTGGATCTACTGACAGTCGGTCTAAGCACAACATGTTTGCAGACGACCGAGAAATAATCAGTGATCCCTAACGAAATGGGTCAACCGGCCAAATCATGCACGGAAATTTCTGGTCAAGAAACTAAAGCTAGCAAGTAGGCCTACGACTAGAAGAACAAACCCTGTTTTAAAATTGTAACTGTAGAAAATACTTTCATCAGATTTATCAACGGTGGATACAAATTTTCATTCTAGATGTTTTATTTCGTATTTTATTACTAACACAACATAAATTGTGAAGTTAGGCTGGGTAGTCGAGGTCCTTAGTACGTGGTGTTGTAACGAAGAGGCATCGGGTTCGGCCCAAAGCACAGAAAATTTTTTTTTTTTGTTTTGTTTGATTGGTGTTTTTTTTAATTTTTATTTTGTGAAGTCAAGTAAAAAAAAAAGAAAAAAAGAAGAAGAAGAAGAAGAAAAAAAAAGATAAAATATGACCTAGACAAACATAGGCCTAAATGATATATGTTTAACTAGTTGAAATAGGTTTTCAATGTCAATACATATTGATGTATAGGAATG
Source organism: Pinna nobilis (assembly GCA_016161895.1). Classification (NCBI taxonomy): domain Eukaryota; kingdom Metazoa; phylum Mollusca; class Bivalvia; order Pterioida; family Pinnidae; genus Pinna; species Pinna nobilis. Next base: position 10,300 of record JACSZP010044977.1, on the reverse strand, counting down.
GGAGGTAATTTGATTGATTTTGCTACAGAATACAAATTAATCTGAAAGAACATATTTCAATTTCAACATACTAATATTTATATTTATCACTTGTGGGTTCAAAAGGCAGGTAGTTGAGAGAGAGAGAGAGAGAGAGAGAGAGAGAGAGAGAGAGAGAGAGAGAGATTAATTCGGAATTTCTCAAGTCGGTCGCTTAAGTTAATTTAAACCAGCCGCGTTTTAAGGATTGGTAAGTTTTATCGAATTCTTATTTTTAAGGACCAACTTAGGACGGTCATCCAACAGTGTTGTGGAAAATCAACAATCAAATATATTGTTAATTAAAAAAAAAACAAATGGGCCTACAAGCGCATCTACTATGTTATTTGTATTCAGCATGATTCTGATGAGAATGCGTACTCCGTCTTTTAGTCGTTTATATAATTATAGTGACTATTTATTAAGGTACGCGTACTCAGTAGACCCCCCCCCCCCACGCTTGGATGATATACAAGTATTTTAAGTATTTAAAGTATAATAAGTATACTTTATTTTAATTTATTTATTTATTTAATTTATTTTAATTTCCAATTTAAAGTATAAATATCAAGTATTTATATAAGTAACATTAATGAATGGCAGCAGATATAGGCATTTTTCAAAGGGGCAGGTTAAAAACTTCGAGGTGTTTTGTTTTCGTTTTTCTTTCTGCGTCGATCTTTAAAAAATGCATTGCCCCTCACTCACTCTCCATTGAAAATAAGAGAGAAAAATAAAGTAAGTTGTGTTAGTTCCTCGTTTAATCCATTTTTATTTTTGGTTCGATCAAAGTGTGGTTGCATCCCAACCCGACTTGATCCGCCAGTGAATAGAGTAAAAACATTTTTCAAGAATTATAACATCCTCTTGAAAATTAAGTTTTTAAATAATAATATTCGTGGCTGTGTGACGAAAAAAAAATCGTCGAAAAGGGGGGGGGGGGGCACAAGTAAAATTTTGCCACCGCACATTCAAAAGTGAAGGCACATGTACCGCCGTTGCCCCCTTGCTCAGCAATAACGCAGCAGTTCATCAACACGGCAATTTTCATTAACTTTGACAGTAGATGTTGCAAGCTTCACCATGAGAATGTTTTTACTCCAGACACTCTTTTGCCCGTCACTGCTTCAAAGGAATATGAATGCTTGCCTCCTTCAAAATGTTCAGAATTTCTATAAATAACGTCTCATCCCTCATTTGATTTGAGAAAAAAACATCGTTAACGTATCATATTTTACTATTTCATATGTTAACATATTTGAATTTTATGTTGATATGAAAAAAAATCAAAACAAAAATCTGAAATATCTATTTAGTATTAGAAAATTTTAAAAGTTTGCACTTTTATCAGGTGTTGTCATGGCTGTTACTTGGTTGCTAAGGACTTATTTATTTTTTCAAGCCAAAAAATATAATAAAATATAGATAATAATAAAATATATATATAATAATAAAACTCTTTATCTCTAATAGATTATATTATTTTTTTCTGATTTTTTAAAACTTATTATTTTGACATATTTGGGATTTTTTGGGACAAAACTAATGTCAATTGAACATAAATTACAGTTTAAACCATTTCAATGGACCGTTGCTAGGCAACCGATCATCACTAAAATGTGCAAAATGTGTTCTTTTCATAACAAGCCATACTTGGCCTGTCTAATATGTGACAATGGCCAATATTTCCATTGCGGCCAAAAAAGACCCGTATCAGGAACTGAGATATTAAAATCTCAAACCTGTTATCGCTATTTTCTGAGGAACTAATGACGGGATCTTCATCAAAATGTGCATTGAGCTTTCCAAAGGGAAATGGTTTTTGCATGCCACATTTTAGAACTGATCACAAAAAATTGGGGCGTCAAAAGGTGAACGAAGGTTTTTAAAAGTTCATCACGATATTGCTATCTCTGAAAAAGTACTGAGGGAAACTTTCTCAAAGTTTGTGTGGAGGTTCCTTGAGATTTAGTATCTCACATTTTGTACCTGATTAGAAAAAAATGGAGTTCCTAAGGGCTTTTACTGAGAGAGTAGTAAAGGGATCATCATCAAAATTTGCATGGAGGTTTCCCCTGAGGTTAATTTTGCCATTCGCATTCTGGAACTGAAAAAGGAAATACATGTACTCCAGTAAGGGGAACATTTATTTAAAAGTCAACGCTGTAATCGCTTTTTCTGAGAAATTGATAAAGTGATCTTCATTAATCATTGAATGAATGTTTTCCTAGGTTCTTATTAAGCATGTCCAATTTAAGAACTGATAAAAAAAGAAGAAAAAAAACAAAAAACAAAAGAAAACACCCCCCCCCCCAAGGGTATAACATTTCTGAAAAAAGTACTGAGAGATCTTTATCAAAGTTTTTGTGGAAGTTCCTAGGGGCTCGTATGACACAAGTTGGAGCGGATTAGAAGAAAAAATGGAGCTTCTAATGGCTATTTCTGAGAAAGTAATTAAGGGATCTTAATGAAATATTATTTGAATTTTATCCTTGATTTCTTCTTTATCATGTCACATTTAGGAACTGATTAAAATAGCATTGGGCCCCATGGGGGAACTCGGATTTTAATAAGTAAAATCCTGGAATCACAATTTCTGAAAAAAGTACTGTGGGTCTTTCTCAAAGTTTTTGTGGAGGTGCCTTGTTAAGGGGGTCTTGTTAAGTATATCACATTTTGGAGCTGATGAGAAAAAAATTGGAACTCCAAAGGGTTTAAAACTGAAACATTGGGTCTATATATTGAAGGCACGACAGAGAAAATGAAAGTTAGAAGTTAAAAGAACCAGTCTCTCTTAGGTGTATCAAATATATAATGATGATGGATGTCCCGGGTTGGAGCCTGGGCCATGTCGTGGTTGGCTGTCCCTGTCTTTTGGGTGAAACAGTCAAAACCATTGCCCTCTGCCACAGTAGGTGTGGTCAAGTTAAGGATTCCTACTTGTTATAGGGCGATAAGTGCCGTGCAAATTTTGTCAGATTCTTGAGTGGGACATTAAACGAAACTGCATACAACTCTATTTCTAGTTTACTGCGATGTGCATAGCTTAGTGTCATTTCCTTCTTTTGTGAATTGTTTCAGCAGNNAGAAAGTAAAGACGCGGCCTTTATAAAAAAACCAATTCATGGCGTTTTTCCAAGGGATATGGTTTTTGCATGCCACATTTTGGAACTGATTTAAAAGAAATCGGGGCGACAAAAGGTGAACTAATGTTTATAAAAGTAAATCACGTTATCGCTACTTCTGAAATAGTACTTAAGGGGATCCTTCTCAAAGTTTGTGTGGATGTTCCTGGGGGTTTAGTTTGCCACGTATTGGAGCTGACTAGAAAAACTGGAGTTTCTAACGGCTATTGCTGAGAAAGTAATTAAAGGATCTTCATGATAATTTGCATGGTGGTTCCCCCTGTGTCTAGTTTTGTCTGTCATATTCCGAAAGTGATCCAAAATGAATAAGGTCCCTAAGGGGATTTTTTGTAAAAAAAATAAGTCACTCCTCTTATCGCTATTTCTGAGAAAGTTATGAAGGAATTTTCAGTAAATATTGTATTAATACTCTCTGTGTGTTCCCTATTAGCTTGTCATATTTAAGAACAGAATTTAAAAGAGTTCGGCCCCTCAGGGAGGACTCGGGTTTTTAAAAGTCAATTCTGTTATCACTATTTCTCAACAAGTACCGAGGGGGATTTTCTTAACGTTTGTGTGGAGGTTTCTTTTTACCTTTTCATAGTGTTTTATTTAACTTTGACGTTATGAACAGCGGCAGTGCTCCACTGTCATGCAGGTATTCATTTTAAGGGAGTTGTCGTATAGGAGTTACTAAATATATCAGAAATAGCAGATACCAACTGCCAAGATATCAATCGCCAAAAGAATCAGCAGGTATTAATCAAAATTTGGTGAATATTGCAATCCGATAATCACGGACCCCTGACAATTCAAAGGTGGGATCAGGTGCCATGGAGGAGAAATCTCCCCTGTCAACCGGTCACATCCGCCCTATATCTAGATCTGGTAATTAAAATAACCCGTACTCAACATCAGTATGTGAAGGTCGTCCTAAAAAACTACGTATTCCATTGTGTTCTTTAATGTTTCCGTTAAATGGCACTGACAAAAAGGAAGAAATAAAGTTGAAGAAGTATGGAGGGATGTCTCAATTCCATTCAATTATTGACGCGTTTCCGGCACGGACGTTAATATACATGCGCAGCAGACTTAGCTAGTCTTGTCAGACACGATCTGAGTGAAGCTGGAGAGAGGTCACGTTTTGCAGAAAATTCAGCAGTTCAAATTCACGTGAACGTAACTTCTAAAGGTAAGCGTTTTTATTCCTTTTTATGCTCACCTCTCTAGAAAATACTGAATTCTGTGGATTGCAAAGCTGAAGTTGAGAAACTAGACACATACTAAAGTAAATGATTAAGTTTTATGGTCACCGTTCATGCCTAACTTCAATGTAAACTGAAATTTTGAATTATATTAGATGCATTAATGAATTTGCAAATAACTAATTTTGTTGCCAATTTGAACAAACAAGATATATTATGCGACTTTATGTGAGTAACAGATTCATTTCCAACATTTTACACAAATAAAAAAACCAACTGGAGTGACAAAGATTTTGCTGTCATGAAGATTAGACGTAGACATCACAAAACTTTGAACAAAAAAAGATGAAATAAAAATCACACATCTCAATGGTGTTTTATATTATGCTTCAGTAGTATACATCTCCCCATGAAATTATCTGATGACTATTCTGTGATTATTAGACTGCTAGATACTGCTGTTTCTGATTTTAGGTTAGTCTATTCGAAATGGGGCCTTATCATGTTTTTATCGAAAATTATTTTGTTTTGCTGAAAAACATTCTTCAAGTCTAACACATTCAGGAAAATACAACCTATGAACATTATTTCTTATCAAAACACAGCTCTGAACTGCCTATCAGTTTACTAATGTGAATCAAGTACTTCAAAAGTGTTTTAAAATGTTACGTAAAGTAACATCATATTTTCTGGTCAAGTTTGCAATCGCTTGAACATATAATAGTATCGTCAAACTAAGTGTGTTGATTTATGTAGCCTAAAGTACATTAAAGATAAGTAAGCAGTCTTGATAACTCAGATTAATATTATTAAAAACTTAAATACAAACACAAATAACTATAGTAAATGTACGATAAGGTCCCTTTCGCATGGGCCGACTCAATTTCAATTTTTGTTAACTGTTTTGCAGCACTTATATTATACTCATCATGGGATTGCCGGAAGGTGTTTCGCCGATGGGAATTGTGGGATTCCTCGTCCTGGCCATCGCATTCTTATTCCAACTTATCGGTTTTGCTGCTCCATACTGGGTTTTAACTAAAATAGAAGGTTCAATCGTACATTATTTTGGAATGTGGCGATATTGTGTAATGAGAAAATGCACCGCACACTGCGAGGACAGCACTGAACAAGTGTTTTTGGATGTAGGTAAGATCATAATGATATGTTGAAGTTGATATATTACAGTGTGGCGTTCCTTTGAGGAGACAATTATGGATTTGGGTATACATCGTTATATATAACTGAAGCAATTTAATGGGTTGACATTATTTTTAAAGATACATTCGGAATCACTTTTCATCTTCACAGAATTAATAAATTGAAATATCACATTAGAGGATGTAGCTGATAAAATACAACAAAATATAACATATACATGTAGATATCGTCGTTTAAAATAATAAAAAATACACGATTTCGGATTGTATTCATTTCCCGCCATGTTAACAGACATGACCGATGCCATCTAAGTAGGACGAATCGCACGGACAAAACATATCCAGCATGGACATTCAAACATTGATTTGACCAGCTTTAATGTTCAAATCGTTTTGAACAAGATTCCGTCGTTATCTCGTGTACGACAACTTTTTGCTAAATGAGTCCAAATGTACCTTTAAAAGTTGATGAATAAAAAAAAAGAACGGTATCGAAAAACGATTAATACAAAATAAAGAGATGTGCATACAAGGACCCTGATTATTAATCTCATACCACCTGTAAGGTAAGTTTTTATTTTTTGTTGTGTTTTTTAACGCCTCCACACCTTATACTCTGACCTATGCTGGATATTAGGGTCTGATAGACAGGAAAGGTAGATANNAGGTAGATAAGTAATGTTCAATATTAATAATAATCGTTCATTTCTCTTTGCAGCTTGGTTCAAAGCAACTCAAGCGTTCTCTTGCCTAGGATTCATCGCGCTCTTGGTCGCTGTTTTGCTTGCATTACTGGGTGTGTTTTTTCTAAAAGACAAGAAGATTTTGAACATTGTAGGAGCAGGAGCTTCCATAGCAGGAGGTAAGGCTAAAATGTTGATAAAATGTTCTTTTTCAACCATTTCAAGAGCAGATTTTTACAAGTTATTCATTAATTGTACATTATCCTGCTCTCAAATTAATGTCTTTCCTTTTGCAGTTTCATTTGAAGATATACTATACTCTGTTTTTTTAAACGACAATTATTAAAGTCGTTGTATTACAAAATTCTGCGAATATTATTTCATCAACTGCACTAGACAGTCAGCGGAGCCTAGCGACAAAGCTATTTAAAAGCTGTTTGGGGTATTTGACATATTTTTCGAGGAGATTTACACCTTTATGTGCTCTATCAGTGAGCAGTTTTGGCGAAGCAGAGTATACTTCATTCATCCGGACGATTTGCTATGGAATTGAGTGACCGGATTATCAAGATTCCACTAAATACAGGTGTATATGATATGGTACATGCTTTTAATATTTCTATTTACAGGTGGCTTCACTTTCCTCGCTGTGGTAATATTTAGCGCGAAAGTGAATGACCTTGATCCAACTGGAAATACTAAGATTACCGATAATCTGCACGCTTCATTTGGTCTCAGTATTGCTGCCTTTATTTTGGCTGTCGTGGCCGGTGTGCTGTTGTATGTGGGCGGTATGAAGAAGTAGACATTTTTCTGTAAACAGAAACAAAATATTTCTTTTCTTTATACATTTACTAGATCATTGGGAAATAGTCTACTAAATACTGTTTGCTGAGAGACTATATCTAAGTGTTTGTGTAGATTATGATATAAAGAGAAAGTACTGAAGATTCCTTATTTTTCGCGAGTACTAAATTCTGCGAATATTTCGTTTTCTATCAAATCTCGATTTTCTTAACGTCACGAAATTAAATTTTGGGTTTTAAACTTCATTTCTTCCAGGCCGAAACAAATACTGTTCTAGCTAAATAATTCTTAGCTGATTAGTTCATAATCTTAGATATAAGATTCGCGAATTATATTCCTTCGAGAACAAAACTACCAGGTCACATAAAGGCGACGATTTAAAATCCGTGAGGGCGTCCACGCGCGAAATTAAGCAAACATTAACTCCTCGCGTTTATTAAGCAATCTACCGTACGTTTAACCTGATAAGCGCAAAATGAAAGAACGAGTACGTCGAGTTAAACGGGTTATACTTTACTTCTACAGTTATATGTTAAAATGTGAAATGAAAGTATGGTATGGTATGGTCCCACTCAAAAATATTTTACTCATATGGAGACGTCACCGTGTGTCGGTGAAGGGCTACAATTTTTGCCTATGCTCGGCACTGCTGGCCATAGAGCAGGGAGGGTTCTTTAACGTGCCAACACCTACTGTGACGCGGAACCTCGGTTTTTACTGTCTCATCCGAAAGACAGGAACGACCAACCGCTGAGTGGTGCTTTCAATTTGCTGTCGAACACGCTAACCACTCGGTCACGGAGGCCACTCAGACGAAGGTTTAAGTTAGTATATACAATGATTTTGGTTTTACATTCTAGCGATTCAATGTTAAAAACCTTATGAGCTAGGATATTTTGTAGTCATTTTGATTACCACTTAAACCACATCGAACAATTGTTTTTCTATTTGAAAACCGATAACTAAAACTTAGATTATTTGCACCTGCAAGTGTTAAGTAGAAGTAACTACAACTGAATTTTGATACAATTTGCTTACTTTAAAACTGATTTTTATACCAGCTGAATTGCTTTGTTACTGATTTAACTCGGATATTTGAAAATCCCATTCATCCGGAAAAAATGATAAGAAAATTCTGTTCCCTTCGGTTCCAACATATCCGGTTTCGTCTGTTAGAATAGTTTCGGATAAGAAGATCACCTCCTGTAATTGCTCCCCTCCAGGCGCCTCGGAATAGAATATTTTTTTCAAGGTTTTCTTGCATTTCGACTTTGACGTGATTCCTTCTTACTGTGGGGACGTTCCTCACGAACTAATTTTGACTACCGATATTTTCGGTTATCAGTTTTGGATAAAGGACTCACGTCGGGTGTGACCGGTAGACAGGAGATGCTTGCTCCTCCATGACACCTGATCCCACCTCTGTGTATCCAGAGGTCCGTGTTTGTCCAATATTCACCAAATTTGTATAACGCCTACCGATTCTTTTGGCGATTTATTAATAGGTATCTGTGACTTTTATATTATATGATTTTTCAGTTCAGAGGTGGTTTTGTTAATTGTTGATATCAACACTCTTTTCCCCCTCTAAATTATAAAAAAAATCTCAAATAATATTATTTTCCCTTTATTATCACTTTTATATTTCAATACTGCTTTTAGCTTTCAGAATCTTCTAGTGATAAAATGCGTATCAATACTTAACGTAGTTGGATAGTTTTGTAGAGAGCCATCCATATGAGAGCCATTTTTTCAGTGGCTTTCATCTGCTTGACAAGTGACTTATGAAATTCATATTATCAGAAAATAAACATTTATACATCATTTCGTCTTGTTTTATTTTGACGAGAACTCGTTTCTTAATAATGTCATCTGTATTTGGCTGTGGACTAGCTGCTGTGTGATACTCCTCCATGGCACCTGATCCCACCTCTGGGTTTTCATTGCTTGTTCAATATGCACCAAATTTGTATATTGACTCCGGATTCTTCTGATAGTTGAAATCTTGGTATCTGCGGCTTTAATATACATGTATACTGCAAGTATATAAACATGTACAGTGCTACAAGAAAAATTCTATCCGTCAACGTTGCTACAATTATATTGTTAAGCTTTCTGGAATGGAAAATCCAGATGCACGAAACAATTCTTGCCAAACGCTGACGGGAAAGATCGCAAGATATAAAGACTCAACAAAACTTAAAAACAGAACTGTAACTGTATTCAACCGATGGCAGGCTGTAGCTGCACACTTGATGCAAGAATTTACAATGTTTTGTAATATCAATCTAATATTGTATTGCATTGTTGTTTAACGTCTCACTCAAAAACCTTTCATTTATCTGGAGACGTCACTGTTGGTCGGTTACGGGCGACGAATTTTTGAATTTGGGCTGCCCCCTTGGTATCTTCTAATTCCGTTATTTTTTTCCCCATTACTTTTTTAATTTATTTATTTTTTTTTTAATTTTTTGCATATAGCAATTCAACCATTCAGGACAAAAGATCTCAACAGAAAATTCATTGGCCCCATACGCTATTTTGACCAACTATGGCAACGCGTCTCAGCTGAAACAAAATCGGTAAATCGTTTAATGGACCGCTATTCTGAACTTTAGCTCGACTGTGTTAATTTAAAGAAATTAAAAATATAATTTGTCTATGAGTATTATGGTGTAGAACCAAGAACTGTATAGTGAGATCTTAATGTTGTACAAAAGAGTTATTCCCCTTTTCGCCACTTGTAACATCCGACACGTTAACATTTATCTAGGTTGCATTATGCTTCAAAATTTGTGGTGTAGGACCAAGAACTGTTTAGTGAGATCTTAATGTTGTACAAAAGAGTTATTCCCCTTTTCGCCAATTGTAACAGGACACGTAAACATTTATCTAGGTTGCATTATGCTTTAATATCCCGAAGTTCAAAGTCATCAACAGAAGATTATCAAACAAGATATTCTAATGCACGGTGTTTGTTATTTCATTGGTCGCTGAAGTTGAGAACTCGGCAGGTATTTTGTAAAACAGTCACATGGTAACCCTTAATGTCACAGTTTAATTAATTTCTCTATATATTCTTTGGGGGTTGTTGTTGTTGTTGCGTTGTTGTTTAACGTCCCACTCAAGAATATTTCACTCATATGGAGACGTCTCCGTGTGCCGGTGAAGGGCGACAAATTTTGCCTGTGCTCCGCACTGCCCGTCGTAGAGCAAGGAGTGTTCTTTAACATGCCAAAACCTACTTTGACACGGGACCTCGGTTTTTACTGTCTCATCCGAAAGACAGGGGCGGTCAACCG